>JAPMJR010000057.1:120000-135811 GCA_029783895.1 Triplophysa bombifrons | reverse complement strand
ACCTTAAGTGATAAAACCTGACACTGCGCTAGACCTCTTTATCAGTCAAATGATTATCTCTCGGAACAAATAGCACTCACGTCATTATGATTCCTGTGAGACGCTTCACACAAACACAGACTGACAGTTCTTCACAGAACAGAAGGAGTTTTCTGAGCGTCCCCAACACTGAACACACTCACACAGAACAACTGCACCCTAAAGAATCTGTCCTTTGCTTTATTCCATCAGCTCTTCACGGCTTTACTGGCTTCCTGTACTTCCCTCAGCAGGGCAACACATTTTTATGTCTGTTTAATCCTGGAGAACCTGTGTCCATCTCTCTTTTGATTCTGTGAAACTCTCCCAGCGTTGAGCTCACAAGATCTAAAGGGCATCATATGATGTGTGTGTGAGGTCATCAGGGTCATGTGATGTGTGTGTGTGAGGTCATCAGGGTCATGTGATGTGTGTGTGTGAGGTCATCAGGGTCATGTGATGTGTGTGTGTGAGGTCATCAGGGGTCATGTGACGTGTGTGTGTGAGGTCATCAGGGTCATGTGATGTGTGTGTGTGAGGTCATCAGGGTCATGTGACGTGTGTGTGTGAGGTCATCAGGGGTCATGTGATGTGTGTGTGTGAGGTCATCAGGGTCATGTGACGTGTGTAACTGCGCTGCCATTATGAGGGTGTTGGCAGCGCTGCTTTCTGGCACACACTCCAGTGTTATTACGATAAATAAATCATTGAGACGAGAGAGTCGACCAACTGCCAGCCACCTGCGAGACACAACTCACTGAGAGAGAGAGACACTGTGAGCATAAATACACAACAGAATGAAGACAACACTACACAAAACACGGCTTCTTGTCAACTGAAAATCTTCTTTCGTTTTATTAAGGTGTCGTACACTTTCATCCACTGACAAGACATTTTTTTAAATCACTGTGTAAATACTTTAGTCTGTCGATACACAATTCATTACGTGTACAACTTTCAATGTGATTACTGTGTGTTGTATGTGTGTATGATCTCAGAATGTCGGCTTGTTTCAGGCAACAGTTGAGTTAAATATGAAGATTAACTGTAAGAGGTGATTTAAGTGAGTTCGTCCCTTTTGAATCAAGCATGGACTAAAATAAACCCGCTCTTTAATGTGTGCCTGTGTGTTGTTGTGTGTGTGTGTGTGTGAAGCTGACATTCAGATGTCTGATCTCTGAGCATCTGACCTTCAGCACAGAAACTCAAAGGTTTCACCAATGAAAGGTGAACCATGACATGACAGATGTACATTACTGATCTGTCTACACACACTCAAACACACACACACACACACATACACACACACACACACACGTCTGTCAGTGTAAGTGTGATTGTGAAGGACTGACTTCATGTGGTGCTGATAACGTGTGAAACATCTGAGATCACGAGCATCCTAACACCTGCAGATAAGTGAAGTGATGTTGTGTTTCTGCATTTACTCTACAACACCAGCTGATAATGTGTTCACAGCCATCTGACTGGAAGATAAATGAACTTATTTAGCCTAACACCTCTCACAACAACACAACCACCATGTTCATATAAACCTGTGTAATCTCTCACACACACACACACACACACACACACACACAAACAGACAAGCACACACACACAAGCAGACACGCACACATGCACAAACACGCGCACTGACACACACACAGATACACAGACACACACAATCACACACAGACACACGCACATGCACAGACACAGACACACAGACACACACACAGATACATAGAGATACACAGTGACACACACACACACACACACACACAAACAGACACGCACACATGCACAAACACGCGCACAGACACACATACATACACACAGATACACAGACACACTGATGATATGTTTGTGCAGTAATGAATTGATAGTTGAGTGCTCCATGAGGGACTGAGTGTTCCCGGCGCTCTGTTTCTCTGGATGAGTTTTAAACGAGAATCTGAATCCATCACTACAGAGAAACTAAACACTGGTCTGAAGAATAAAGTAGTGAACACCTGTTAAACAACAACAAACTGACTATCTTCATCCTCTAACACGACTCAACTGAATGAGACAATCTGTTTTTTCTTCTCAAAGAGAACACGTCATTATTAAACTCACTATTCTTCTTCTGTGTTGCTATCTGTGGCCAAATGTTTTAATGTTGATAATATCACTTGAAAAAGGAATTCATGACTCATCAGTTAAATTCATCTTTGAGTTTGTTTATGAACAGTAGATTATTGCTCAATGCAAGTGTAGTAAAATCACCAGATGCTGACACTGAATTATTGACAAATCATCATTAGTGTAGCATTACACTGAGTCTACACCGGATGCGATGTGGTGCTATGCGACGCGACAAGAGACAATAGAACCAATTACAACTCATTATAATAAAAAAATGTGTCATCACCTGATGTGATGCAATGCGATGCTGCGCGACAATCCCATTAGAACAAGCCATGTGTTGTGTGTAGACACGGTGTTACTGTACTAATATTAACTCACTATAAATAATATCACCATTATAGTCAACACCAGTATATTGTGATAAATGAGACCACACACACACACACCAAGTACATGTGAGCTGATTACACGCGTGTGCGTCAGAAGGACTCACAGACACACTCACACATATACACACTCACTCACACACACACACACACAGACACCAGTACACATGCACACTCACACACAAAGACACCAGCACACAGGCACACGCACACACATGCACACTCACACACAAAGACACACATACACACTCACTCACACACACACACAAACACACAGACACGCGCACACAGGCACGCACACACAAATGTACACACACACAGATACATACAGACACGTGGATACACACACAAACGTGCACAAACACGCACATATTCACCAACACGTACACACACGCACACACACACACCCACACACAGGGGCACCCTCAGACACACACACACTGCAGTTCTCCATCAGCAGACATGTTTATATGTTTAGTAAAGTATAATATGACAAACTAAAATCAGCTATTGTGAGTGAGGTGATCTCTGCTGTCTAGTGATCAGGTAAATAAGACTTTAAACACTATCCTTACATGTCTGCTATCTAAAGCAAGCAGGTCAACAGCTCCAGATGAGTTCATCAGAACCCATGAGATGATTCTGTCAGAAAGCGCAGCTGAAGCTCTTCCTCAATATCCTCAATAGTAACTATTTAACTCAGTGTGTCTGATTGATCTTTATATGTGACGTGTTTTTTCTCTCATGTTGTTTCTGTCATAAAAGAAACCTTATTTTGAATCAGTGATGAGTCTCACCTCATCTTTTGGTGCTCATCTGATGAAACTCTTGAAGGTTCCCGTAAGGTTTTCTAACTACACTACTTACCTTCAACCTATGAAAGGAAGAACATTTACAAGCACAATGGACTCTGAGGCTAAAACAGAAGCGTCCCGGCAGTGGCTGGCAGCTGGAAGACGTTCCTCTGACTCTGACAGAGGTGGAAGTGGAGAGAGATCAGGACTGAACTAGCCAAAGGGATGAAGGGATGAGTTAGTGAGATCTGGAGGAGCGGGGACAGGTGGAAGTCTGTTCGTATGGGCTTCATTCAGTATGTAGGGTTGGAGGTTAGTACTTTAGTAGAACACAGCAGGTCAGACACAAAAATGGTTGTTAGTACAGTTACAACAAAGACTTCATTAGTGAGAGAATTTAGTGGTTTAGTGGAAGAGTAGCAGTCAATTCATGAAATCCTGTCTGATTTGAGTCGTCAGATGGTCCGAATTGTCAAGTGTGGTGAAACGGGTTTTGAGGTTAAAAGGAAATAAAAGAAGAAGAAAAAAAACATCCACGATCCTCACATCATGGGGGAAAAGCCATGCAGTCGAATGTTCTGAGGAGATAAGTGCACATGAACGCGTGAAAGCAAAAGAGAAGCCCATGAAAGAGGGAAGTCTGAACTGAGGGTTCACATCACAACATCCATGAGAATGAAGGAGGCGCGGTGACGTTTAGTGGATTACGGGGTTAAAGCGAAGGTGAAACACCACTATGAAGATTTGCGTGCAAGCTGAGACGAGACGTCTTCGGTTTAAACATCGCAGACTCCCTCTTAAACCGCAGCGAGCAGATGAATCCATGCAGAAAAACAAGAAGAATCACATCACAAAACATCGTGTCAAGAGAGGAGAAGCGATGCGATGTGGGGAGGTGTTAGGGAGCGCTCACACACGTTCGAAACCGCGAGGCGCGACGCGAAGCTCTTTAGTTTGACTTTGAAAAGAGCAGCGTGCAGCAGTTTTTCGTATGTTGCTAAGTAACCACAGAAATAGCTGTCCTGTCAGTCAAGGATTATAGCGCGAGCACTCTAGTTACAGTCATATTATCAGAAATTAAAAAATGGACCGGCAGAGGGCACTTGCTCTGACCTTGCTCGGTTAACAGCCAACACAAGTTTCAATCTTGCAGCCTCCGGACGTTTCAAGCAACTGCGTCCATGTTGGAAGCCCTGCATCTCCTTTCATCCGATTGGACGATGGGAAAAAATGCACATGACGTCACAGTTGAGGATTTTTCAACTTCAGGTGCTCAGAGCACCGGCGTGCACAAGCAGCGCAAAACGCTCCCTGCCAACTAAAACAATTCAAGAGAGGCGCATCTAACGACAAAAACGTGTTCCGCTTTTTTTACTTTTAATGCTTTTTTCTCCTGCCATATGTGATTACATCAGGATAATTGACCTGTCAATCACACCCGCATGGAAGAGTGCTTCGATCGGTTTACCTAAAACAGATTTATTTCTGTAGTGAATAAGAAAGAAGTGCTATCGTCCGAGGATCCGTGTCGGTGTCATGCCTTCAATTGACCAAAACAAGACAAAGTGGAGTTCAAGTGAACTCAATTCAGTTTTACATGAGTTCTTATATCAACAGTTAGAGTGAAAGTGAGTGAAAATGTCCCATTCATTTAGATTAGTGCTGTCAAACGATTAATCGTGATTAATCACTGTAATAAGATTCAATAAAAGGGAAGGAAGGAGGCGGGAACCGGCAAACATTTGAACATTTAATAAAGTAATTTAACAGCCGGCGGCCCCTCACGGACGACCGCCGGCGAACAACAACACAGTAAACCAAAATACATATACAAACACAAGTTCTGGCCCAGTCCTCTCTCTTCGACGGTCCGGTCGCTCGTTCCTTTTATGCTCCCAATCTCCTACGAGATTCGAGCCCGGGGTGCGCACAGCTGGCGCTCATCCACAATTACTCACCGGACTCGAACCACGGTCTCGCCCCGCCTACTCTACTACATACCCCCATCACCCCTCACAGGCCGGGGGGTACCCCCGCGACTGTGCAAGCTCCCTCCCCCTCCCTCGGGGGGGGTGGGGGGTATGCAGCGACGAGGCGAGACAACGGAGACGGGAGCCCTCGGAGCGACCGGAAAGAGAGAGGGGAGAGAGGAAGAAAAAAAAATCCAGTTCCCCGACATGCTGCCGCTCGTTCCTCAACCAGCCGGAGTACTCTCCTTCGCGGTGCCTTGCGGTGGCCCTGGGGCTTCGGTGGACGGCTCGACCATCCGCCCCCTGGCGGCCGGCGGTGGCTCCTCCTTTATCTGGGAGTCGGGGCGGGTTCCCCACCCCCTGCTCCTCCCACTCGGGGAACGGACACAGGCTCTGGCCTCTGGCGGAAGGCGGCAACTCCCCCGCTCCCACTTGGACGAAAGCCACCCCACCTCGACCCAGGGGCGCGGCAGCAAAGGTCGCCTTTCCACCGAAGTTTTGACGGTGGCCGCACCGTGCACTTCCGTTTCCCCAGAGCCACCGCTTCGGGCAGCCACTGGCGGATGCCCATCGTCCGCGCTGCCCGAACTCTCCGGCACCGCGAGGCCACTCGGCGGCGAGGACTCTCTGACAGCATGTCTCTCCTTCCTCCCGGGTTTCGGCACCAATGTAATAAGATTCAATAAAAAGGGAAGGAAGGAGGCGGGAACCGGCAAACATTTAAACATTTAACAAAGTAATTTAACAGCCGGCGGCCCCTCACGGACGATCGCTGGCGAACAACAACACAGTAAACCATAAATACATATACCAACACAAGTTCGGGCCCGGTCCTCTCTCTTCGACGGTCCGGTCGCTCGTTCCTTTTATATGCTCCCAATCTCCTACGAGATTCGAGCCCGGGGTGCGCACAGCTGGCGCTCATCCACAATTACTCACCGGACTCGAACCACGGTCTCGCCCCGCCTACTCTACTACAATCGCATCCAGATTACAAGTTTGTGTTTACATAATAAACTGTATGTCTGTGCATATTCACTTTGTATTTTTAAACACATACACATACATATTTCAGAAAAATAACAAATATAAAAATTCATAAATTCATAAATGTTTATATATCACTTAAATGATTAGATATCATTAGACAATTAAAAGTGAATGTAAATAAATACATCTAAACATTGTCTATATATATATATATATATACACGTGTATGTTTTTGTGTTTATTAATACAAAATGAATATGCACAGTGCACATAAATATTTATTCAGGATGCGATTAATTGCGATTTATCGTTTGACAGCCCTAACTTAGATCCACAGTTGGGGCAACTGTTACCGTACAAACCCAAATGCTGGGTTTTAATGAACTCAAACAATGTAAAATAAACAGCTTTTATTTCAACTACAACTGAGATCCAATGGAGGAATGAAACGAAACAAACATGACTTCATTGTTTCGGTCCCGAACAACATTTCTCAGGTCTAATAACGACTTGAGTTTTCTTATGGCCTCATACACTAATGAAAGAACTGCTCACACTGGCAAGAGACTCCGGACTAAAATCTTCTCGATTACTCGAAACCAATAAACTGGCTGATAAATGAAGGCATCGCAGCAGTACTTTGAGTTCTGTCGTATTTCTGCATTGAACCCGAGACGCTTTGCTTCAAGTGCATTTTCATGTGATGAATAAATCAAAGTGCCAGCTGTAATGGGCTTCTGGCCCTCGTTTCCAGCGGTGCTTTATGACCGGGGTGGCCCGCTCTCAAACAGGGGCAGTAAATCCACCCCGAATGGCAGGAGGTCTAGGAGAGACGGAGGTTCTGGCAGGGAACTATCACCGTGAGTCTAATATCAAAATGGCGAGCTAATGGATGTTGAGTTTCTGCCATATTGAGAAGCGCTACAAGACTTGAATAGCTTCTCAACATGTGAGTCGTGTCATGATTGATAGCTTTAGAAGCAATCGTTTTACTACAGTGAGTGGCATTTAATCATGGTATATGTGGTCACACTAATGACAAATAATCTGAAAAAATAAAAAAAACATGGTTACTGCATTTCAACTATGATAAAACCACACTTAGCTTTCGTAAAGGACAGCACAGCGAATGTCAAGAGTCATCAAGTTTGTTGTCATAGCAACAGACAACAGAAGCAAAGTCAGATTAGGGAAACTGTGCCATTCGGCGGCCATGTGTGCAACGTGCAGTTATTTCATCATTCAAACATGACGTGAATGGAAATACTGATGTTTGTACAATTGGCTGCTAAAATCCCAACAAAACGAGTTGAAAATGATGCAAACCGTACCGTATCGTTAGTTTCCTATGATCAAATAGCGATTGAAACCATTGTTTTTCATCTTGCTTCAGATTCTACGCATACGCAGGCGGCCATTTTGAGCGTTGGGTTCGTCCCCGTTCATTTCAATGGCAGTGACGCATCTCGTTAGTATGAATATCTCTGGTAGTCCTGACTACAGCCGAACGTTTGAAAATTAAATACGGATTGTTTTCGGGCGGCGAGGAGAGGGGTGGAGGGGTCATCAGATGAATAAAATGAAGAGGAAAACAATGATCGTATGAGACATGAAACAAAAAAATGGAGTGCATATCTGTAGTTGTCATTGCTACCTTGATACCAATGGGATTTTGTGTAGTCAGTAAAATCAAACAGAATATAAACAGGGAAAGGAAATCCAGGGCAAACCAAAGTAGAAGACAATTAGAATGATATCTACCATATAATGCAGTTTGTTTACCATAGCGTGTCCAATGCCTGAGTGCTTTAAGAGAAAACAAGGGAAGGGAAAGAAAAATATATAGAAAATGACAAATTGTCAACTCAATAAAGGTCATTTTAAAAACGCCACGCTGTTGTTTGAGGGTTCGAGGGGTTTTACTTATTTTGGGTCAAGTATAAAGTCTCTTCATTGAAGGATTGGTCAACCAAAAGAAAAACATGACAACTGTATTGTTATTATTGTTAGTACGTCAGTACGCAAGTTAATTGGAAAAACAACAGATGGCCGACATTCCGTGAGTGTTAGTCGATCAAAGAAACACAAAGACAAACATAAACTGGAAGAATCTGAAGCTGCTTGGTTAGTAAGAAGACACAAGAGTTAGCAGAAATCACAAAGAAGGGACGGATCGGGGGACGGCGGGGGATGGGGGCTGTTTTGAGTGGGTGGGGCTAAAGGAAAAGCAGTATTAGTACATTCATTCGGATTGGCTAGTCCTGTGAGGGGGTGGGACCTGGTTTTGGACAGGTCTTGTTTTGCACAAACTTGTTGTGGTGTTTTTTATAATTTTTTTGAAGCAAGAAATTGTTCTTCTTTTGTTGACGACTAAGGAAGCAAAAAAGAAATAAACAGCAGAATGAGAAATCAATCACGTGTCATAAATCATTATGTTATTAAGAAAACAGAGAGAGGGAGATGCTGCCACCTTCAACCTGAAAAACAAGACTGGTGAGATTATAAACATCATGTACAGCAGACCTGAAGAGTTCAGTTTGTGATCAGACCACCAACAGACCCGTCTCTCTGCACACACACACACGTGCATGCGTGCTCCCCCCCATTGCATACACACGCTGACACACACACATGCACACTCACTCACACATACACGCTCACACATGCATGCTCAGTCACACACATTTGCTCGCTCACACACACAGACACACACACGCATGCTCACACACATGCATGCACGCTCACTCACAATCGCATACACACGCTGACACACACACACACACATGCACACTCACTCACACATACACGCTCACACATGCATGCTCAGTCACATGCTCACACACACAGACACACACACGCTCGCTCACACACGTGCATGCACGCTCACTCACAATCGCATACACACGCTGACACACACACACACATGCACACTCACTCACACATACACGCTCACACATGCATGCTCAGTCACACGCTCACACACACAGACACACACACGCATGCTCACACACGTGCATGCACGCTCACTCACAATCGCATACACACGCTGACACACACGAACGCACACTCACTCACACATACACGCTCAGTCAGTCACACACACACACGCTTGCTCGCTCACACACACAGACACACACACGCATGCTCACACACGTGCATGCACGCTCACTCACTCACAATCGCATACACACGCTGACACACACACATGCACACTCACTCACACATACACGCTCACACATGCATGCTCAGTCACACACACACACGCTTGCTCGCTCACACAGACACACACATGCATGCTCACACACGTGCATGCACGCTCACTCACAATCGCATACACACGCTGACACACACACATGCACACTCACTCACACATACACGCTCACACATGCATGCTCAGTCACACACACACGCTTGCTCGTTCACACACGCAGACACACACACGCATGCTCACACACACGTGCATGCACGCTCACTCACCTACAATTGCATACACACGCTGACACACACACATGCACACTCACTCACACATACACGCTCACACATGCATGCTCAGTCACACACACACGCTTGCTCGCTCACACACACAGACACACACACGCATGCTCACACACGTGCATGCACGCTCACTCACAATCGCATACACACGCTGACACACACACATGCACACTCACTCACACATGCATGCTCAGAACACACACACACGCTTGCTCGCTCACACACGCAGACACACACACGCATGCTCACACACGTGCATGCACGCTCACTCACTCACAATTGCATACACACGCTGACACACACACATGCACACTCACTCACACATACACGCTCACACATGCATGCCAGTCACACACACACGCTTGCTCGCTCACACAGACACACACACATGCATGCTCACACACGTGCATGCACGCTCAATCACAATCGCATAAACACGCTGACACACACGAACGCACACTCACTCACACATACACGCTCACACATGCATGCTCAGTCACTCGCTCGCTCACACAAACACACGCACGCTCACACACGTGCATGCACACTCAATCACAATCGCATACACACACACGCACGCTCACTCACAATCGCATACACACGCTCACACACACACATACACACACTCACACACAATCAAACACACACGCTCACTCACAATCGCATACACACGCTCACAAACATACATACACACACACACATTCACACACAATCAAACACACACACACGCTCAGTCACATTCGCATACACATGCTCACACACACATATACACACACGCTCACTCACGCACGCTTGCTCACACACACACAGACACACACATGCACGCACACACTCAATCACACACACGCTCACTCACTCACGCACGATCGCTCACACACATACACGCACATTTTCACTCACTCACGCACGCTCACACACACACATGTATGCACATGAACACACTCTTATGGATGCACACACGCACACATTTGCATACAGGCACACATGCACGCACGCACCTCACTGATGTCTGAACAGAGGTCAGACCTCAGTGGGGAGTCATTCATGCTTTCATATAATCTGTGAGGTCACTGAAGGTGATGCTTCCTAAAGCTGAAGACACATTTTTCTCTCAAACGTCACCGTATGACGCAGCCCCACAGAATAAGTGTGTTCATTCATGAAAACACGTGTGAGCACTGATCATCTCATTCCTCCTTGTCCTTGTGATTCACAGCTGGAGAGAGAGGGTTCTGAATGCAGAGAAGATGCTCTCCACCATCAACAGCAGGACACCGCCGCAGACGTCAGGAGCTGAGATTCAATTGATTCTGTCTAATGGATCTCAGGAGGTCTCCTGGAAGAGTTTAAAGAGACGTCTTCCTGAGCTGAACCCTGCTGAGAGGAGACGCTCCAGCTTAGTCTCTGGTGACACGTGTTTCATCTCATCCAGCGTTAGGAGAGAATCTGATGAACTACATTATAACATCAATGTGAGGTTTAACTAGGGTGACCATACGTCCTCCTTTTCCCGGACATGTCCTCTTTTTTCGACAAAAAAACTGCGTCCGGACGGGATTTCTAAATTTCCTAAAATATCCGGGATTCGGGGTTTTGCGTTCTAAAGTCGTCATTCATTGCATGCGTATTATAAATTTTGCAAATAAACCACTTCTTTCTCGCCACCATTGGTCGGTAATTTACGTACTTAAGCAAATACGCACGCAAGTAAAAAAAAAAATCCATCTCATTCTCTCAGCACTGTCGTAATCCGATCCGTCCCAGAAACAAACATGATTTGTTCCGCGCATGCGCGAAAGTAGGTCTACTTCCGGCCGAAACCATTTACGTTAGTTAAAAAAAAGTAGTTTGACACATCTTGTTCCATACCTTAAATATTTTTTTATAAACTCTATAGAAAATGGCACTGAACATCAAACGACATTAAACAAATAAAATGTTTTAAATAAAAAATATTTCTCACTTCTGACGCACATCCTTTTTTTATATTGTTGTTTCGTTGGTATTAATAAATAAAATAAAAAAGTAACAAAATTAATTTAAGAAAGACTATTTTCCGCTCTTAAAAGGGCAGTGTAGCCTATCCCTCGTTCAGTACATTTCTCCAAACCATTACAAATTGTTATTTGTTTAATGGGTTCTGATGTGAAATGCAATTTTCAATAAAGAGTTTATACATAAATAATTTTCGGTTTGGTTTGTATGGTTCCGGTTGTGTCAAACTACTTTTTTTAAACTGCCGTAAGTCATTTCGGCCGGAAGTAGACGCACTTTCGCGCATGCGCGGAACAAATCATGTTCCCGGGACGGATCGGGTAGCGACAAGCACCACTGCAACAACCAATAGCGAAAGAAGCAGCTTGCTTTTCAGTGGGTGGCACATCAAATCTGAATAGCGTTAACGATGCCCATTTTTTTTAATGGCAAGTGATTATTAATGGCCTAGAAAAGAGAGTGTTTTTTTTTAAAAAGTTGTCATTTAAATGCTAAACATTTTTATTTGTTTGTTATTATTCTATTGCTGAAGGTCAAAAGTTGAATGGAAAGGATGTATTGCTTTATGTATTAAAGTTCAGTAACAGTTTCATGGTTGTTAACGCATTTGTCAAGTATTTACACCCATCCCGATCTTTCCACCCGCTGTGGGTGTCCATCTGCCTCCTGCCCCCACTGACTGTCCTCTTTTTCGAAAGCTGAAATATGGTCACCCTAGTTTAACATCAGCACATATCACTCTGTCTGCAGCTCAACTCATCGAAATCACAAAACACACACACACACACACACACACACACATACACACACACACACACACACACACACACACACACAAACACACACACACACAGGAACGCACACAAGCAATCACATTCGCACACACAAATATACACAAACTGCAAATCCATCACTCACCACACAGTGGAGCTGTTGTGTTGTTTCTTTATATCTACTGTGTGTTTTCATTCTTTTTTTTAGTTTATAGAAATCACAAAACACAAACACACAGATATACTCACACACACGCACGCACGCACACACATATACACACACACACAAACACAAACAAACAAACACAATCTCCATGACGCTTTCTTGACTGGACTGGTCATCGTTGGTGATGAATCTTTATAAAACATCTGACACATGAACACTAGTACAGTCTGTGCTATCCTGTCTATTCTTCTTCTTCTTCAAATTAAAAAATAATCAATCAAATCTTGCTCAGTAAACCGTGTTTTAGCAAACTGTACTCAGTTGTGATGCTCTTGTACATTTCTTCTTTTGCTGTGGTGATTGCTTCCTCATTTTTTACGTGATTTGGGATAAAACTATCTGCTAAATGACTGAATGTGAACGTAAACAAACCTTATTTTCATGTTCTCTGTTAGTTCTGTTAGTCCTGCAGTGTCACAAGTATAAAAACCAGAAAGATTGATGATTCTGAACTCAAAATCACTCATGCAGAGAGTACAGAAGAGCCTCTTGTGACATCATCGGTGTGTCCAAACAATGGTGGACGGGTCGAGTGACAGGAAACACTTCTCTGACGAGAGAATCACACCGCACAAAAGACTTTCCCATTTGTTTTCTGTCGGGTTTCACACAAGCAGCCAATAGCGATAGGTGTTATTACAGCTGACACGCCCTCTGGCCGCCGCAACCAATTACAAGGGCTATTATTACAGCTGACAAGCCATTCGTCCCAATTACAAAGAGCACAAGAGATAGAAGCCATTGTAAGTGAAATTGATCGAGTCTGCAGCATTCAACCCTTCACTTGATTTTAATCAATTTCTCTCTCTCTGTGTGTGTGTGTTTGTGCGTACGGCTTTCTTCTCAAAGCTCTTTTCATTAGAGCTGTGCTGCGGGTAAACCATTCGCTCGGCCTCGGCTTGTTTTTTAAAGCTTTAGTTTGTGTTTGAACATGCGGCAGAAGCGCGTGCTGACTCAGGATCGTCTCTGCTTTGTCAGTGTCTGATAATAATGGAGCTCTGTTAATAAATGATGTTGAACGCATCTCATCCCGCCGTGGCTCGTGGGCGCTTGCGTAAGCGTTTTGTGAGCTTTGTGAATTGTGCTCAGTGATGTGTGCTGCTATCCGTCACTTTAACATGTTACTTCAGCTCTAGAGTCGTTATGAGGAAAAGAACATCATCTGACCCGTCGCTCAGCTCTGTGCTGGAGGATTTACTCAAGAAATGTCACCTGAACGCAATGAAGACATCCGTCCGTCTGTCAGCATGTGATCACACAACCACACAAACACAACCCAGAATCAACAGAGAGTGAAGATTCAGTGAAACTCCTCCCCTTCGCTCTGATTGTTGGATTATCATGTCAATCATTGCATCGGTAGAAGAATGACTATCATCACATTCTCATTCACAATTTTTGTTCGGAATTGCAAGGTGGTGTGCACACGCACATACAAACGCACACGCACAAGCACACAAGCACATACAAATGCACAAGCACACATGCACACACAAACACACACAAATGCACAAACACACACACACGCACACAGACACGCAGACACTAACACACACGTACACACACACATACAAACGTAGATGCTCACACACACATAAACACACAAGCACACACGCGCACACACAGCCTGTCCTCAGGACTGTTCACTTCATTAACTTTAATCAATGTGAGACAGAAAACTGTTCTCAGATCATTAAGTGAAGATGCAGCAGACATGAGCCTGTTGGCGGTCTGATCACATTAAACATCTCATCACTGATCTCAGACCTGTGAGGAATAACACAGCAGATGTTAGGAGGCACCTTTCATCATTAACACACGCGGCGCTGCCTGCGCAGACCCATCGGCGTGTGACGTAAGACCAGAGCGCTCTCTCACACTGCTCGGTCTGCGCAGCTGCAGAAATGAAAAACACCTGAACCAAACACGAGCGTCATTTACCTGCCGGAGGTTTCGGGTGACTTTAACATCGTGCCACGTGTTGTCGTTGAACTTCCCATTAACCGGCTCCACGAGCGCCTCGAACGCCCCTGATCCCAGATTAATGACGAGCCACACGGCTCCGCTCTTCAGCGACAGATTGACGTAATCTGCGGACTTCCCGGTGTGCAGCATCAGGCCATTACGCTGCAGCGTGCGGAACGACAGCGTGATCTCATCCGTACTGCTCTGGATCGGCGTCAGCGACAGATCGTAGCAGAAAAACTCGTTTCCCTTGAACGTCGCAACAGACTCTTCCTTTCCTTGAAGAGAGAGAGAGAGAAAATCAACATTATTCAGAAATCTTGCGTCTTATGTCATCATAACTGTGGAAGCATTCAGATGTCATCGTAAATCATTCTAAAAAAAGAAAACATAACATAATGTTATGATGCTAGTGTTCGTTTGAGCATATATGTATTAAAAGTTTGATTTAATACTTTACATAAAGACACTATTTCACATTTTGTTGCATTATTATGATTGTATTGCATCATGAGCAGTGTTGTGTGTAACTAGTTACAATGTAATTATTAGTTCTGTAGTTTAATTACTTTCCCTTGAAAAAGTAAAGTAAGGGATTACTCTGCTGTTATTGAACTAAATATGTGTCATATTCTCAAAAGAGGGAATGACATCAGAAGTCTAACTTTAAAATGTATGCTTTAATGTGTCCTTCACACATTTGTATACTTTGGTCAGTTAATAAGAATAATTTATGTAGTTATGAATAATATATTTGAATGAATTAAAAGAGCCGTTTCATATCTATCCTTGAATCAATTCTAATCAAGGTTGATGTGGGAAATAGAAAGTCATTAGTAATAAGTCGTGAAACACTTTTTGGAGAGAGTCATTTGTACAGTGATCTAATAACACTATTGAATATGTAACTAGTAATGGATTACTTTTTCAGAGTAACTTACCCAACACTGTTTACGATAAATGAATATTATTCCCTGTTTATATTTTACTCTGCAGACGTCTATACAGCAGAACGTGCTTTTAAGGGGTTTTGTGTCAGTGAATACCAAACATTAAACTGCACTGGTGT
>JAPMJR010000057.1:107500-115000 GCA_029783895.1 Triplophysa bombifrons | reverse complement strand
ATCTGAAGAGTTCCTATTTCTAGGGGGGATTTTAATTGCACAGAGGAGGATAAAGTTGATAGAAATCACAAAGAGCCACATATGCCTTCGCAGTGTGTTTTCAAACAAATGCTGAAAGAATGTGAATTGTATGACATTTGGAGGGTTCTAAACAAAACACAGAGGCAGTACACATGGACACAAGTAAGGGAGCAGTATGTGACAATGGCTAGACTAGACAGGTGGTATTGTTTTAAACATCATTTTAACATTATTAAACAATGTGCAATTTCTCCTGTGGGCTTCTCAGATCATGGTTTAGTCAGTTTTAATGTTTTTATCACTAATGTAAAACCAAGAAGTGCTTATTGGCATTTTAATACCGTTTTATTGCAAGATAATTTTTTTCGTGAGGTGTTTGGCCAGTTTTGGCAACAGTTTAAGAATAAGAAGTTGTTAGATTTAATTTCCGCATAAATGAACACAAGCCTGTAAATAAATGAATTGTGAAGTTGTTAAACTCACTGAATACATTCCTGGCTAGATAGTTGGAGGAAGGGTTTCCCTCTGGTTATATGGGGGGATTCTTTCTAAGCTAAACATTCTTTGCCTGGCCTGCTATACCTTATTTGGTCATTATTTGAACCCCTGGACATTTGAAACCATCTGTGAAACCCTGGGGATTTGAAACCATCCAGAGGTGTTTTGGTACCTATATAAAGGCTTGTAGATTCTAAAATAAATGAGTTCAAAAGCTTGATGCCTTTGTGTCTAGTTCTTGTGCTCCCAGATCTGCAGAAGAATTCTCTCACAACATCCAAACTATTTCTGATTTGATTTTAAGTGTAATCCAGAACACAGAAAGAAACTTAGTGTTCGAAAGGAACTAGAAGTTTAACAGAAGTCATCCTTTGAATCTTTGCAACAATGGTGGGACATTGGAAAAATAGAGATACAGCAACTGTGCCGTATGTATACTTTCAATGCTTCGAGAGACATTTCCCGATCCATGAAAGATCTAGAGAAAGAGATAATTGAAATGCAAAATTTAATGGAATCTGTCAGAGACAGAGAATGTTTCAAAGTTTTAAAGGATAAAAAGAAAATGTTAGATGATTTTTTGGGGGTTAAAGCACAGGGTGCTCTGGTACGCTCACGTTTTCAGAGTGTAGCACTGATGGATGGCCCAACCAGTTTCTTTTTTGGACTTGAAAAGAAAAATGGCCAAAATAGAATCATGCATTCATTGTTATCTGAATCGGGCACAGAAATTATAGACGCCAAGGAAATAAGAAAAAGAGCGGTAGGTTTTTATTCCGAGTTAAATAAGAGTGGACACGTGGAGGTGAAGGATATAGCCAGTAAGATTTATGTGAGTCTGCCTAAAGTTCCGGATGAAGCGAACACTGAGCTGGAAAAACCTTTTACGAAACGTGAACTGTATAACGCTCTAAAGAGTATGGAGTGTGGGAAAGCTCCAGGGATTGATGGAATTCCTGTTGAGTTTTATAAATCACTCTGGGCAGTGTTGGATGATGACTTTCTGGAGGTAATTAATGACAGCTTGACCAGAGGGTCGCTGCCGATAAGCTGCCGGAGAGCAGTAATCACCCTGTTACCGAAAAAAGGAGACCTCAGAAACATAAAGAACTGACGACCGGTGTCACTCTTATGCTCTGATATAAAAATCTTATCTAAAGCATTAGCAGTTAGGTTGAGAGAAGTGATTGGTGGGGTCATACATATAGACCAGATATACTGTATTCCCAATAGATCGATCTATGACAACATTCATTTAATTAGAGATATTTTGGACGTCTCTAGATCATTGGGTTTAGATGTTGGCCTTACTTCCTTGGACCAGGAAAAAGCTTCTGACCGGGTTGAGCATAAGTACCTCCGGAAGACTCTGAGTGAGTTTGGTTTCAGCACGGGTTTTATCAAATGATTGGAGTGTTGAATGCAAACATTGAGAGTATACTTAAAATTAATGGAGGGTTGAGTGTTCCTTTTAAAATTACAAGAGGTATTAGACAAGGGTGTGCACTTTCTGGCATGTTGTATGCTTTAGCCATTGAACCTCTGTTGTTAAGGATTAGGGTAAGCATTGATGGGTGTAGTACACCGCAATCTGAGTGTAAGATTAAGCTATCAGCATATGCTGACGATATTGTGGTTATGATAAAGAATCAAGAAGAAGTAAACACTTTACAGGTAATTCTAAATGAGTTTGGTAAATTGTCTTCAGCTAAAGTAAACTGGGGTAATAGTGAAGCCATTGTAGGCGGAAAATGGGAAGGTAGATGCCTTCCTTAACTACCAGCTGGACTTGAGTGGAAGAAAAGTGGTTTTAAATATTTGGGAGTTTATCTTGGAGATGATTCAATGTTGCAAAAAAAATGGGAAGGGGTTTTGGAAAAAACAAAAGGATGTCTGGAAAAATGGAGATGGTTGTGGCCGAAAATGTCCTTTAGAGGATGTGTGACAATTATTAATAATCTGGTGGCTTCAACGTTCTGGCATCGTTTAGCATGTACTGAGCCGCCAAATGGACTTCTCGCAAAACTGCAGGCTGTAATAGTGGATTTTTTCTGGACTTAACTTCACTGGATACCGCAGAGTGTACTCTATCTTCCTAGAGAGGAAGGGGGACAATGACTGATACACCTGGTCAGCAGAGGAGCAACCTTTCGTTTACAGTTCATTCAAAGACTTTTAACAGGTCCGGAGGATCTGGTTTGGAGAAATGTTGCTGGATCTATTTTGAAGCAAGCTGGAGGTCTGGGTTTGGACTCCTTTTTGGACACCTTTTTATAAGGGAATTCTTAGAGTGTGGAGTTTTTTTTTAAAAGAGAAGAGGGATTTCTGAATCATCTTTATTTTGGTTATTAGAAGAACCAACTGTGTTTGGAGCCAGGTTGTATGTATCTAATGAAATTGCATGTGGATTTGAAAATGTAATGTTTACTTCAAAAAAAGTTAAGTTGGGTGATCTGATAGCTGAGGGGGGTACTGATTTAAGTAACTCGCAAGGGGTAGCATCTGGTCTAAAATTAAAATCGGAAAGATTGGCAAGAAAATTGTTGGAGGTTTTAATACAGAAACTTATGATGGAAGAAAAGTCTCTACTTGTGATTTATGGGGAAGGGAAAGTTTCTCCAAACAAAAAAGATCCCTTTCCTGAAGTTTTCTGTACTCCTGATCTTAAAGGAGCTAATGGGGGGATGTTGGAGAACCTGGAAGATTTAAGTATTCATGAGGTTGACCGTAAGAAATGGTATCGAAACTGTGTTAAAGTTTTAAATAAGAAAGTTTTAAATGGAAGAGTAGACACTGTTTGGAGAGACAAATTTGGCTTGGATCAGAGTATAAAACCTGTGTGGAGAGCTTTGTATAAATCTCCTTTGGGAAAAAGAGTGGGGGATCTTCAATGGAGGATTTTACACGGGGCAGTTGCTGTTAATGCTTTTATAAGTGTTATCAATCATAATGTGTCTAATGGGTGTCCTTTTTGTAAAAAAAGGGAGACAATCTTTCATTGTTTTCTGGAGTGTTCAAGGTTGGGTTATTTGTTTGATTTTCTTGGATTGTTGTTTGATGAATTGAATGAAGGTTTTACTGTATAGAGTTTTATTTTTGGTTACCGATATGTAGCAGAAAATAGAATAAAAAGTCAACTTTTAAACTTCATTTTAGGTGAAGCAAAAATGGCAATATACTTAAGCAGGAAGAACAAAGTTGAAGGGTCAGAAGGATGTGAAGTTGTGTCTATTTTAAAAAACAGGATAAAATCTTTCTCTCTCTCTCTCTCACTCTGTCTCACTCTGTCTCTCTCTTTCTTTCTCCCTCTCTCTCTCATGCGCGCATGCGTGAGCGTCTGCTGAGTGAGTGGAGTGTGACTCGGAGAGTGATTGCGGTCTTTCAAACTCATCTTCAAGGTCTGTCATTTTTTGCATGTTTTTTCTCACTAACGGGTTTTGTATAACTTTTCTTCAGTATATTGGTATCAAGTACTGAAAGTTACTTCGGTGGTTTAGGGAGTCGTGTCGGCCAGTTGTTTAACTGGCCGACACGACGATGGCGGAGAAGGAGAGTTTTGAGCAACTCACACGCCGGAATGGGCTTAAGGTGCCGGTCGGTGTTGAGTGCTCGGTTGAGGATGTTGTTCTAGCGGTTGGAGAGGTGGTGGGTCACGATAGCGTTCGTTCAGCCTCTAGAATGAACGGTGCGGTAGTATTGTTCCTGAATAAAGTGGAAAAAGTGAATGAAGTGGTGGAGAGTGGTTTAGTTCTTAACGATAGTTTCGTTAGGATTATTCCACTGGTTAATCCCGCAAGGAAAGTTTTGTTATCTAATGTCCCCCCATTTATTAGCGATGAGGCGTTAAAACGCGAACTGTCTAGATATGGACAGTTTGTGTCTGCGATAAAGAAAATCTCGCTAGGTTGTAAATCCCCGTTGCTTAAGCATGTGGTTTCTTTCTGTAGATATGTGTACATGATTTTGAGAACTGATATAGAGGAAATAAATGTTGCATTCAAGTTCAAAGTTGATGGTTTTGATTATGTCATTTATGCTACTACTGAAAACATGAAGTGCTTTGGATGTGGAAAAGAAGGCCATTTGGTACGTGTTTGTCCAGAAAAAGACAAGGTAGCAAACACTACTGATGAAAATGTTCCTCTAAGTCAAAATGTAAACCAAGTAATTGACGGGGAACAAGAGAGACAGGCTGATAAAATGCCTGATATTAATTTGCTGATGCAAAATGATGATAGTGGAAATAAGACAGTTGAAAATAGGAACACAACAAATGTTGAGGAAATGGATTTGGAGCTTGATGAGGTAGAGAAGGAAATAGGTAAAGATGAAGAGAATCTCTTTAAAGTGCCTGCAGTGAAAAGACAATCAAATTCCTATGAAAGAGATGATGAATCGAAGAAAAAAATGCAAGATGAAAATAATTCACAAAATTCTGATATGTCACAAATGTCTGATATTACACAAACTACGGACTCAGAAAGTGAGCAAGAAGTGTCTGAAGCCTCTGTAGAAGATAAGGAGAGGCCAGATTACAGTGGCTACAGTTTAGAAAGAATGAAAGACTTTCTACAACGTACAAAAGGATTGAGAAATGTTGAGGTGATTAAGTTTTTTTCCAGATCTCTCTCTGTTTGTTGACTCAGCAAAAATCCTAATGAAGCAAAAGGGGGGAAAATGTTTGTCGATTCCAGAGGTTTATAGGTTAAGGAAGATTTTGCAAAAAGAACGTGACAAGAAAAAACTAAATGATTCATAAGAATAATGAAATGACATGTTGGTGTATTTTTCTTCTGCTGCTTTCCTCCCTTATGATGAGCACTTTCAAAATTGCTTCGCTAAATGTTAATGGGATGAGAGATGTTAAAAAAAGGATGCAGCTTTATGATTTAATCAAACTTAAAAATATAGATATCATGTTTTTGCAAGAGACTCATAGCACAAAAGAAGATGAACTTGAATGGCTAAAAGATTGGGAAGGGAGAATTTGTTTTAGTCATAAGACTTCTCTCAGTGCTGGGGTAGCTGTCTTGTTTTCAAAAATGTTTTTGCCAATGTCTTGTGATGAAATTGAAATAATAGAGGGTAGAGTACTTAAATTAATAGTAAGGTTTGAAAATGTCATTATGGAATTGATTAATGTCTATGCTCCTGTTAAACAGACTGAAAGAATATGTTTTTTGCAGACCTTGCATGAAAATCTTAAACAATGTGTTATGGAAAATGTTTTAATACTTGCTGGTGATTTTAATTGTACATGTGATATCATGATGAACCTCATAAAGCTTCAAGACAAAATTTGTTAAACATCATTAAAACACACCAACTTTGTGATGTTTGGAGGAATTTGCATTTAAAAGAAAGGCAATATACTTGGGCTCACGTGAAGGAAAATCGTATATCCTTAGCAAGATTAGATCAGTTTTATGGTTTTAAACACCAATTACAGTGTTTTAAGTCTTCTAGTATTTGTCCTGTTGGTTTTTCTGACCATGCAATGGTAGAAAGTTGTGTGTTTATTAAATCTGTAAAACATAAGAGTGCATATTGGCATTTTAACAATGCTCTACTTGAAGATGCTGATTTTGGACAATGTCTGCTTTTCTTTTGGATGGGATGGAGAACTCAAAACCTAACTTTACTTCAATTCAGCAATGGTGGGACATTGGAAAGTTGAAGATACAAAAATTATGTAATCAGTATACTGTTAATGTTACTAAGGACACTATTAAAAAGATTAGAAGTTTAGAGAAGGATATTGTGGAACTCCAAGTATTGAATGGAGTTCACGGAGGTCAAGGCCAAATACAGGCTCTTCAGAACAAAAAAATTACACTAGCTGATCTGTTGGACACTAGGGCTCAAGGGGCGTTGGTTAGGTCCAGATTTCAGACTATTTCTGAAATGGATGCCCCGTCCAAATTCTTCTTTAGGAGAATGCTAATTCAAATTAGAGCAGAGCTAGATGGTTTTAAATGTCAACATTTTTTTCCACCGATAAAATTGTCCGCATATGCTGATGATGTCATGGTATTGATTAGTGGGCAGAACGATATTGATAAGTTAGTGGATATTGTAAGTAGATATGGGAAAGCTTCTTCCGCAAAAGTAAATTGGGCCAAAAGTGATGCATATTTAGTTGGACAATGGAATAAGGAAAAGTTGTTGTTGCCAGGCAGTATGACCTGGTCACAACATGGATTAAAATATCTCGGAATCTTTTTGGGTGATGAAGTGACCAATCAGAAAAATTGGGAGAATGTTTGTGAAAATGTTGAAGGAAGACTGGAAAGGTGGAAATGGTTATTGCCTTAAATGTCATATAGGGGAAGGGCTGTGATTATTAATAGTGTGGTAGCCTCCTCGCTGTGGCACAGGTTATCGGTTTTAGAGCCTCCCTGTGAGGTTCTTGAAAAAATACCAATGAAAATGATAAATTTCTTCTGGAACAATTTACACTGGATACCTAGGGCGGTGTTGTATCTCCCGATGGAAGACGGTGGACAATGCATAGTAGATCTAAAAAGTAGGAAAGCAGCCTTTAGGCTACAATTTCTTCAGAATTTTTTATATAAGCCAAAGGTATCATGGATTGGTCTAACGGCTTGCCTTCTTAGTAAGGTTGGTGGGTGGGGATTTGGAAAAAAATCTCTTTTGGTCAGACTGTTCTAATTTTGATTTGAAGTGTATCTCTCCTTTTTATGAAAGCATGAGAAGAGCTTGGTGTCTGGTGCAGGCCAGGAGGTCTTTACCTTACAAGTCTCTACACTGGTTTTTGGAAGAACCTCTGATTAATGGTGCACGTTTGGATTTTTGTGGCAAGACAGCAATTTGGTTAAAAAGGGCTCTAGTAGATTCCAACATAGTAAAAATGAAAAATCTAATTGAAGTGGCTGGTAATGCTCTCGACAATACCATTTCGGTTGCAGAAAAACTGGACATAAGATCAACAAGGACAGTTCTAATGCTGTTGGAAAGATT
>JAPMJR010000057.1:45000-102500 GCA_029783895.1 Triplophysa bombifrons | reverse complement strand
CAAATACAGTTAAAGATCTAGGCGTTATATTAGACGGCAACCTGTCATTCAAAAATCACATCTCAAATATCACAAAAACAGATGTGTTGCAGACGCAGAAAAGCTTATTCATGCATTTGTGACCTCACGGCTTGACTATTGTAATGCTCTACTTAGTGGTTGTCCTGTATCATCGATAAACAAACTACAGTTAGTTCAGAATGCTGCTGCCAGAGTTCTTACTAGGTCAAGAAAATACGATCATATAACCCCAGTTTTAACATCGCTTCACTGGCTACCCATTAAGTATCGTATTGATTTTAAAATTCTTTTAATTACTTACAAAGCCCTGAACGGTTTAGCACCTACTTACTTAACCGAGCTTTTGCCCATCCCGAGGTAGGAAGAAGTTCCACCATGTCCAGATGACCGACAGATGCCCATCCCAAATTTGAGATTACGCCAGCTACAGCTGCAGACTGACTGACCATCCCAGCTCCATCTAAGGCAATTCCACCACCAGCCAAGAGAAATATGACCATCGGACCATCCCAGCTCAGACCACTACATCCCCAACCAAGAGCAAAGACGGACTATTTGTCTTATTAATGCTGAAGTTACAATATTTGGTATTAAATGCTAAACCAAAACGACATGTCAGCAGTCTGAGTGCAGCTATGACACTTCAGAGGGGATCTGGCCCTCCCGGTTGAGCCTGGTTTCTCCCGAGGTTTTTTTCTCCATTAATCAATCATTGGAGTTTGGATTCCTCGCCACAGCAGGGCAGTGTTGGCCTGCTCACCGGGAGACTGCATTCATTCATTTATTTATTTATAAACTAGATATTATTTATTAGAATGATCTTACTCGTTGTATAAATACCATGCACTGTGCTGTGTTTTAACTTTTCAGTTTTTCCTGTTTGCCCCTGTAAAGCTGCTTTGAAACAATACACATTGTGAAAAGCGCTTTATAAATAAACTTGAATTGAATTGAATTGAATTGAATACACACCGTTTGCTTTAAATGGCATGAAAACGATCTATTGCTCTGTTCTCATCCAACACTTTTTTAGACTTGGACTTGTGTAAGTGTTGTTTGACCTGTATGAATATTTTAGAGTTATTTGTAAATGCTTCATCAAACATTAATGTGTCTCGTCAGAGCTGAACACAACACACACACACACTCTTTCTCTCCTCAGTGAGCAGCAATTGTGATGAATGACCAGCACCTTCTCTCTCTCTCTCTTAAGCCGCGGTCACGCTTGACTTTTCCATCCATTGACTTCCATGCATACGCGTGTCAATGCGTCAGATCAGAAACACAAGCCCCTCTACAGATATTTAGCAATTTTGCTGCATTGCAAAGTTCAAGTTTGGTGAACTCTGACCTGTGAATTTGCATCACATGAGCGTGTGAGACCACCCTTATGAAAATTAACCATGTTTTTTGTGTGGTAAAAGTGTGGTAGCCATGGTTTTTGGTTAATTGATTACTTAAGGCAAAACGTGGGTTCCCTTTCTGTCGGTCTCTCGACGTTGTGTCGAGAACGACAGATGGGGTTCGCCCTTGAGAACCAATCAACTCTGACTACTATAGAAATGAAATGAAATTTGCATGCCGGGCTCCGCCCCGGGATATCCGGTATAAAAGGAAGCCGGCGTGCAGCATTCATTTACCTTTTGTTCTTCAGAGCCTTCGCTCATGACTATGAACAGAACAAATTCAATGAATTCTTCTTCTTCTACATTGCCGGATCTACGACGTGTTGCAGCGGATCATCCCTACCTGCAGCGACCTTCCCTTGGGTGTCTCGGCGGTTCCGGAGGTGTTAGAGATTTGTTCTCATCGACACCCTCATCGAGGAGGGGGATGGACACGATCGCTGCGTTAGGCGTCTGGGCCTCCAGCACGCTGAAGCAGTGCTCGTTGACACATCTGCCCTGCACTGCGGGTGGCTGTATTCCTACGGGAACCAGCCACCATTTTGTCTGCTACCTGGGCTGTGACATCTGTGGCTACGGCCCCGATGACCACCCACATTACATTTACATTTAGTCATTTAGCAGACGCTTTTATCCAAAGCAACTTACATTTGGGGTAGGCAATGGAAGCAATTGGGACAGCATAAGTACAACAAAAGCATAAGTGCAATCAAAAAAAGAGGATTGGGTCTCATATAACCTAACACAGTATACAGAATCATTCATTCATTTAAAAAAAAAAAATTTTTTATAAAGAGTAGAGAAGAAAATAGAGTCAGAACAAATCAGTCAGATGTTGACGGAAGAGATGCGTTTTCAGATGTTTCTTAAAGATGGCTACAGAATCTGCAGATCTTGTAGCAGCAGGTAGATCATTCCACATAGGTGGAACAGATCCGGAGAAGGTGCGCGAGAGAGATTTTTTACCTTTTTGGGATGGTACTACAAGACGCCGTTCGTTTGCAGAGCGTAGGCATCTGGTGGGTACGTATGTCTGGAGTAGCGAGTGAAGATAAGGTGGTGCCGAACCAGTGGTGGTCTTGTAGGCCAGGAGCAGAGTCTTGAATTTGATTCGAGCAACTAAAGGGAGCAAATGTAGCTTAATGAATAGAGGAGTGACATGTGCTCTTTTCGGTTCATTAAAGATAACTCTTGCCGCAGCATTCTGGATCATCTGTAGAGGTTTGGTTGTGCAAGCTGGAAGTCCACCCAGTAGCGCATTGCAGTAGTCCAGTCTGGACAGGACCAGAGCCTGTACTAGGACTTGCGTAGCATGCTCTGATAGGAAGGGTCTAATTTTCCTAATATTGTAGAGAATGAATCTACAGGACCGGGCGGTGCTGGCAACTTTATCTGTGAAATTGAGCTGATCATCGATCACCACTCCCAGGTTTCTTGCCTTTCTGGAAGATGTGATGGTTGATGAGCCCAGTTGAATGGAGAGGCTGTGATGAGTCTTTGCATCGGCCGGGATTGCAAGCAGTTCTGTTTTTAAAAGGTTCAGCTGCAGGTGATGGTCATTCATCCAGAGCGAGATGTCGGCTAGGCAAGCTGAGATGCGTGCAGAAACCGTCGGATCGTCTGGGCGAAAAGACCATTAGCAGCGTTAGTGATATGGGGAACTCTGCGAACGTAAACCCACGAGCCAAGTGCTCACGGGCCGATCGCACCCCGATTCGCTCTTCTAAACGTTCCCCAACCGGCGGTGGCATACCGTCCGGATCCTCACGCACACGCTCTGAAACGATGTGTGACGTAGATGAGATGTTGCACGCAGCATCGGAGGGAGATTGGCATCCGACTCTGACAAATTCCGAGCTCCAACCCCAGCGGTCGAGTTCAGGAGGAAGCAGAAGTGATGTCATCCGTGCTAACCCGGGGATGCGTGGTGTCTGAGGTCGGAGCGCGGTGCAAACCGCGCCCACCCCGGGTGCCATGTTTTTCCCGGAAGTGCATGAGGAGCTTTGTAAAACTTGGAGCGCTCCACTCATGGACCGTTCCAGTGAAACCAGCTCCGGCTCCCTTACTTCCCTCGATGGTGGGGCAGCAAAGGACTACGTCGAGATCCCTCGGGTGGAACGTCCACGGTGGCACGGGCCCTGGGTCGGACGATGTCCACGGTAGTGGTCCAGGAGAGACACCCCCGGTTATACCTTGTGCAGAAGGGTGACACCAAGGAAGTCCGCTTTCTTGATGCACCCATCTCACAGGGTGGGTTGTTGGTAACACCGTTGAGGACTGTGCTCAGCAGTTTTTGACGGTGAAGCAGACAGTGGCAATTAGACACATTTTCTTTGTCTGCTTCCCTTCAACCGAGAACCCCTTCGACATCGGCTCCGGTTCCTGTAGCAGAGGTCGAGGGGGAAACCTCCACCCCATCAGCAACCTTCTCGCGAGAAGGGACACTGACGGGAAGATCCCAGGGAGGACAACATCGGGCCCGAACCTTCACAGCCACGGCTCTGATTGGTCGGTACGGGACGACTCCTGCCTCGTCACCAAAGCTGGGCCCTTGTCAGGGCCTGGCGCCCACTTACTCGTAGAGTTTTTCCGTTCTCCCCGAGTGTACTTGCAGCCAATCGCACACTCCACTGGACTGTGCTCGGCGAACCGACCTCACACCCCGGCGAGGTGTGAGGTCGTACACATACGACAGCTGTCACCACTCTCAAACCGACAGTGCGTGGCGTTGTCCCGCCAATTAGGTAAAAAGGCGGAGCCAACCTTCCCTCCGGGGACCCCCGCGACAGATGGTTAGCTCCGCCAGCCAACGAACCACCCCTGTGGGAATGATGAAGCAGACCGTCCCCTTGGTCACCCTGTGACAGTCCCTGGGAGCTCGAGAGCTGCCCACACTGTCTCGCTGGCCTTGCGGGTGGTCCGTCTTGGTTACTCGATCCAGTTCGCCAGAGACTCTCCCAAGTTTCAGGGCATCATCTCTCCCTCTGTCAGAGGCAGGGACGCCTCCGTACTTCTGGAAAAACAGGCATCGAGTTCGTCCCTCAAACCAAGATGTTCAGTGGGTCACGACCCACACTTCATCATTCCCAAGAAAGACTGCAGGATTCGCCCCATCGGTCTGCGTACCCTGAACAAGCACCTTCACAAGCTGCTGTTCAGATGCTTACTTAGAGGCGCATCCTGATATCTATCAGGTGTCAGGATTGGTTCGTGGCAATCGACCTGAAGGACGCTTACTTTCATGTCTTGATCCCCTTGACACCGGCCGTTCCCACGGTTCGCGTTCGAGGGGTGGGCATATCAGTACAGAGTCCTCCCTTTCTGTCTGTCCCTGTCTCCACACGTCTTCACGAAGATCGTGGAAGCCGCCCTTTCGGGAAAAAGGTGTGCGGGTACTAAACTATCTCGACAACTGGCTTATCCTGGCACACTCGTGAGATCTGTTTTGTACACAGAGGGACCTGGTGCTCCGGCATCTAGATCGATTGGGATTTCAGGTCAACCGAGAAAAGAGCAAACTCTCCCCGGTGCAGAGCATCCTCTTCCTCGGTATGGAACTAAACTCTGTCACAATGACGGCGCAGCTGTCCGCAGCACGCGCCCAGTCAGTGTTGAACTGCCTGGAACACTTCAGGCGGTCCCCCTGAAACAATTTCAGAGGCTCCTGGGAAACATGGTGTCCACCGCGGGGATAATACCCCTCGGATTGATGCACATGAGACCCCTTTAACACTGGCTACATAGTCGAGTTCCGAGGATAGCGTGGCACACCGGCAGCAGGCTTATGGTGATAACACCCTGCTGCCGACGCACCCTAACCCCTTGGTTTTCCATGACATTCCTCCGGGATGGGGTTCCCCTCGGGCAGGTTACGAGGCACGTCGTGGTTACGACGGACGCCTCGCTGCATGGGTGGGATGCAGTGTGCAACGGGCACGCAGTAGCGGGGCGCTGGACGGGCTCCAGTCTGCGCTGGCATAAATTGCCTAGAGTTGTGGGCTGTGCTGCTTGCGCTGAGAAGGCTCCGGCCTCTATTGCAGGGACAGCACATGTTGGTCCTCCGGGACAGCACGACAGCCGTAGCGTACATCGCCAGGATCCTTCGGGAACAAGTGGTGAACTTGCAGGCGCTCCCCATCGGGGAGGAAGATCCAACCCCATCCGTGTTGTGTCCTGGACCGCACGCAGAGCTTCAGTAGCTCTGACCAGCTCCTTGTCTGTATTGGAGGACAGCAGAAGGGGAAGGCTGTCTCCAAGCAGAGGCTGGCGCACTGGCTCGTGGATGCCGTTACGACGGCATTCCGATCTCAGAATCTCCCATGCCCACTGAGGGCTTACTCCACACGAGGTATAGCCTCCTGGGCACTGGCTAGAAGCGCCACTCTTGCAGATATCTGTAGAGCTGCGGGTTGGGCTATGCCCAAACACCTTCGCATGGGTTAACAACCTTGGCGTAAACCCGGTGTCCGCCCACGTCCTGCGTGGCAACATGTAGGACTGGCATCCGGGGGGGCGTATGCCTGCGAAAGCACCTTCCCACTCTCCAAGAGGTTGAGTCAGTGTACTATCTACCTTTTCTTCTTACCCAAACACATGGCTAAGAAAATTGGTACCTCACCAACCTTCCTTCTTACCCAGACACTGGTTGAGAACAGGCATTCCATCCATCACTAAGCAAGCACCCCCTGGGGGTTGGCTGGGCAGAGCAGCCTTCCCCCTTAGGCCGGGATACCATATGACCTATCACAGATAGTTCTAGCCGGACCTGGTCCTATCAGACGCAGTAACACCCCCACCGTGGGCTGTTCCGTCTGCTATACCCTCATGACAGTGGTTCCCACAAATGGTAACCCATGAGCTTCCCCAGGTGGACCTCCACCTCGCGGTTAACTACCCAGTCCGCACGTTCCATGCGTTCTCCTACAAGGATGAGACCATACTTATATCCACCATATTCCTCCCCAAGGGTAGGAGGTGGCTTCTGCAGCGCTTCTCTGATTAAGAGTTGCGCTCACCCGGTGTAAACCCAAGCCGGACGGCCTCTCGCCAGTAGAGAGCTAAGGCCCCGTCCGTGAAAGGTTACCGGTCAGGGCTGTACCCATCTTTCTTCAAGAAAGCTCTGGGACCCCCCGACCACCACACTGGAAGGTTACAGTTTCACGAAGCTTCGAGCTGACACGCCCAGGCTTGTTACCGTCGCTTCGCTGAGATTGTGACGCGATACAGCGTTGTGGCGTTTTCCATAGGCAACCCGATCTGTCGTTCTCGACACAACGTCGAGAGACAGACAGAAAGGGAACGTCTTGGTTACGTATGTAACCTCAGTTCCCTGATGGAGGGACCGAGACGTTGTGTCCCTTATGCCACAAACACGTATCGTATTCTGCAGCAGTCGTGAGAGGCTCTCAGGCTCTTCAGAACAAGAGGTAAATGAATGCTGCACGCCGGCTTCCTTTTATACCGGACATCCGGGGGCGGAGCCCGGCATGCAAATTTCATTCGTCAAATTTCATTGGCCTTTTCTATAGTAGTCAGAGTTGATTGGTTCTCAAGGGTGAACCCCATCTGTCGTTCTTGTCACAACGTCTCGTTCCCTCCATCAGGCAACTGAGGTTACATACGTAACCAAGACGTTTCACTAAAGTAACCATTGTTTACTATGGTTTTTACACAAAACATTTGTTTTACAACAGTAACCATTTATTTTCAATTTCAACCTAAGTAAAACCAACTTTTTTCAAGTATCAACTTGCCAGCGTTTTTTAACATTTTCACCAAACTTTAATGGCTCACAGTACATTTTCAGTATTGAATATATGGACAAACAATATGTCCAATGAAAGAACAGCTGCTTTTAAACAAAAGAAACTGTATTCTTCTATCTTCATTTGTTCTTTTTTATCACTCCTTAGATGTGGGTAGGTTTCTTCAAATATGCATCACTTTGATTAAACAGCTGAGATAATTAATGTTTTTTGTCAAAGATTCCGCCCAGATTACATTCAGAACAATCATTAAAAACCAATAAGAAATATACGTTCTAGGTTGTGGGATTCTGTACTTTTCCCCAAGGGTGTGTAACAGCGCCACCTGCTGTACAACAGTACAAACACTGATTGCTTGGTGGGGAACAGTTTTTTTTTAAATGATGAGATAACTCGTCAATGGCGGTGAAAGAGTTAAAAATTATTCCAAATGTTAACACCTAAAAAAGTGAAGTTGGTCCAACTTACATTTCCCAGCTGATAAAGAGTCCCCATCGTGGTGATCAGTGAGTTGGACTTTTCACTTAGTCCAAACACCACTTTCACTGTGATACATCTATACGTTTTAGTACACTGTAAAAACAGTTGGATCCACTTAAAAATTTACTTTAGTTGGTAACACTTAAAAAAATTTGTTGATCCAACTGTTCATTTTTACAGTGTAAAGGTAACTTACTATGACAACAAAATTAGCCAGCCAACACTAAAACAGCAATCATTTTAAACATTTTAACAGGCGAAATGAAAATTCTACAAGACATGCTGGGAACTTTCTAACACTAGAATTGTTTTGGAGATTACACAGTTTGGCAAGTTGGTCAAACTTCTTGACTAGCTTTGGACAATCACTTCAGTCAACAAAATAATATTTTTTGGTTCCACATTTAGACCAATTTTGTTCAGTTTACTCTAAATAATACATTCTTGTACTTCTACTAGGTTAACTTTGTTCAAGTTACTTTATTACCTTTGTTGAGAGAACAATTTGAAGTTGTATTTTATACAGTGTAGTTCCACAAGCTCTGGACTTGCTCTAATGCATTTAAAATAATCCGAACCCAAGTCATCAATGGCACACAACCAGCGTTATATCAGACAGTTAATATATATAATATAAACAATGATAATTCATCTAAAAGAGGAGAAATCTATATATCCTATAGTGACGACAGGAGTGTTTTACAGCATGATGTGAGAAGTGGTTTTATTCCCTCGGCATGCAGCGGAAGCGGATCTGATCTCTAATGGAGACCGACTTGATAAACGCTGTAATTCATCATCATCAGTTTCTGTGTAGTGTATGACTGATGAATCTCCCGCTGCCGTCCGTGATGATTCATACTCATAAACAACATCAACGTTAATGCTGATTGCTGATCAGTTCAGAGAGACGCACGTGTCCACATGTTCACGGCCTGTTCATGAGAAGCGGCGCTCAAGTCTGAATGCCATTCAGCCTCCAACACCAAAGCCAGCAGCGGGATGATAATGAAAGAAAGAGAGAGAACTTGAAGAGCGGAGACTGAAGGAACTACAGAACATGACAGACTTCTTCAAGACAACAGAGACCCAGCTGAATGAAAACACTTGAGAATGATGTCGAGTTTAGCTTGTTCACTGTTCTCTTCCTTACACACACACTGCTTAGAACCTCGCTGCCACTAGGGGGCTCCTCAGAACACATGAAATGACAGCTTTTTTGTGACATATTCATGACACATCCATTCTCTCACGTAGGGCCGTACCCACTATTTTTTCAATAGTCAAAAGTTGTGAAATTACTGACTAAATCAAACACGGAATTATCAAATTAAGTGAATTAGCCAATCACATGAAGGGAAGCGGGAGTTCCTGGTTACAGAGCCGAGCTGTGACCAATCAAATCAAAGAAGACGGAGCTACTCCACGTCTTCAGTTGTTCAGCATGACGCTTCAGTTTTAAACTCGAAAGATAGCTGTACAACATACTGTAAGTGACTAAAAACATTCAATATTTGACAACTGTTTAGTGTGTAACCAAAGAAATGTTCAACATGCGACATGCAAAGGAAAAATTATGTAATTTACGTGATTCGTGTAATTCAGAGTTTTATTTGGGATGCATATTGTAAATTAATTTAATCAAAATTGAACCTCTCTCTCTGTCTCTCTGTCTCTCTGTCTCTCTGTCTCTCTCTCTCTCTCTCTCTGTTGCGCATGCGTCGAGTGAGTGTGGAGGAGCGTGGTGTGGGGAGCGCAGGAGCGTTGTCTGAGTTGCGAGTGTTTTTTTTCTCTTTTCCATCTCCTTTTTCTTCTATCATTAATTGTTTTTGAATAATAGTAAGATCTAAAATAAGAGGCGGTTGCGCTAAAGGAGTGTTGTCGCTACTTCCAGTCTGTGTGCTGGGAGAATGGCAGTTTCTGGTGCAGAGAGTTTGGGTTTCCTTACGAGGCGACATGGTGTCAAAGTTGATTCTGCCGCAAGGGTGGAAGAGTGTGTTTTGGCCGCGGGGGAAGTGGTCGGCATTGAAAATGTTTTGTCCGCATCACGGATGAACAATGCTATTGTTTTGTTTATGAAGACGATTGAGCTTGCAAGTTTGTTAGTGGAGAGGGGTGTGGAGATCGATGGTGTTTTCACGTCAGTGCTCCCTCTCTCCACTCCGTCGAAGAAAGTAATGCTATCAAATGTGCCACCGTTTATTAAAAATGAGACTTTAACAGCAATGCTTGCTAGGTATGGCAAATTGGTCTCTCCGGTTAGACTGATCCCGATCGGTAGCAAGACCCCTCAGTTAAAACATGTGATGTCTTTTAGACGCACTGTCTATATGAATTTGAAGGATAATGTTGACGAACTGGATCTCACTCTTAATTTTCGCCACGATGACTTCAATTATATTATATATGTTACATCAAACGTAACGAAGTGTTTTGGCCGTGGCGAAAATGGTCACCCTTGCCCGTGTTTGTCCAAGGAAAGCAAACGATGCTTCGGTTATTACCGAAAATGTACGCACAGCACAAAATAATGTTGTAACAGTTGCTACAGAGTTGCCGGGCCCAAGCGTGGGACCGGCTGCTTCAGATAAACAGGTGAATAGTTCTGAGGATGTCAGAAAAGATGACGTCGTGGTTGAAGGGGTTAAAGACTTTTTTTCTACCCCAAATGTAACGTTAAGTCAAGAAGCAACGGACTCGGATGAGGCGGAAAATAGTTATGGCGAAGCAGCAATGGATAGTGAGGGGGTAAAACCAGATCTTGGAAATGTAGTGTTGGAAGACGTGGGAAGTTTTTTTAAAAAACCATACAAAAGAAAATTGTCCAAATGTCCTGCTGATAAGAAAGCTAAAAGAATAGATGGTGCTGGCGTCAGTCAGACTGACACGGACAGTGAAAGCGACTTTTCAGTCTGTAGTTTCAGCGCTAGTCTCCCCCCAAGTGGTCCTTCTAGTAGAAATTACACTGCTGATGATATAAAGACCTTTTTGAAGGTAACGAAGAACCTGCGGAAAGTGAAAATTGAAGAATATTTTCCAGACATAACGCAGTTCGTTGAAAAAGTGAAGACAACTAAGTTGGATGGGCTTACAGATAACCGCTAATATGGGCAGTTCATTTCATTTGTTTTGTTTCTTATGTCTTTTCTGCTTTTCTCTTTTATTTGTTATAGGAGACATACACATTGCATCCCTAAACATTAATGGAGCAAGAGATATCAAAAAGAGAGCTCAAGTGTTTGAACTGCTAAAAAGTAAGAAAATTGATGTGTGTTTTTTACAAGAGACACATAGCGATGTATTAAATACTGCAGATTGGGCTAAAGAATTTGATGGGCTAGCGATATTAAGAGTGGTGGAGTTGCCGTGCTCTTTTCGAAAAGTTTTATTCCATGTTCTTTTGACATTGATGAAGTAATTGAAGGGAGTTTATTAAAGTTTATGCTTTATTTGAAAACAGTTCTTTCGTTTTTGTCTGTGTATATGCACCAACCACAGCTTTAGAAAGAATGTTTTTTTTTAACACCTTGGATAATGTTTTGTGTGATTGTAACGCGGATAAAATCTTTTTGTTGTGAGGGGATTTTAATTGTACTGAAAATACAATAGACAGAAACCATGTTGAACCACACATGCATTCGAGAAAGAGGTTAACTCAGTTGATAAAGACTCACAATATTGTAGATGTATGGAGAAACTTTCATGATACACAGATACAATATACTTGGGCTCACGCTTACGATAATCAATTATCTCTGGCAAGACTTGACAGATTTTATGTTTTTAAGCACCAACTAAGTATGTTTAGAGAATGTTTGATTGTTCCAGTTTGTTGTTCTGATCATAGTCTGATAAAATGTGTCATGACAAAGAATAATATAAAATCAAAAAGTGCCTATTGGCATTTCAACAATAATTTGCTAAGTGACTCTCTATTTAGAGAAGCCTTTAAAGAGTTTTGGAAGAATGCAAAGCTATGATATTGTCTTTTTCGACATTGCAACAGTGGTGGGACTTTGTAAAGGTGCAGATTAAGCAATTGAGTCAGCAATACACTCACAACGCCCGGTTCCTGTTTGCCTCGCTGCCGGCGGCTAGTTTGTATCCTCTGACACTTGCTTCACCTCACATTTGTTCTTGGTCTTAATACTAGTGTATTTTACTATCGTTACCTATCACTGTCGTTGCCGAATTATTTATAACTTTATATTCTAAACATATTAATTGAAACGTAACGCCGCTAGCATATTAGCGTGTTAGCTTGCCTTCTGTTTACTGTGGAATATCATCTCCCCCTATTTGTCTTGTGTGCTAACTGATTCTCTTTTTAAGCGTATATACTAAGACTCATCAAGCAACCTTGGTAAGTTAGGATTGCACTTCATACCCGGTGAGTCATGGCTTCTATTCCTATTGTTGTTATTTGCACCTCATGTCATATGTTTAACTTAGCCTTCTCTGTCAGCGGCGAGGGTTTTACATGTGATAAATGCAGGGAAGTAGTTAGGCTGACGGAGAAGATCTTAGAATTAGAGTCTCGCATCCAATCTTTATTTGAGGATAGTAAGAGTGTAGGGACCGCAGAAAACATTTTGGATGCGAGCAATCTTAGCGCACACGGCTCGGTTCCGGTTGAAAATCCCCTGCAGCTGGGAAACTTTGTGACGGTGAGACGGCATAGTCGCAAGACAAAACATCACTCAACCGTTCCGATTAAAGTCTCGAACAGGTTTGCCCCGCTCAGTGACACGCCGACTGAGAAACCTGCTGAAAGTGCCCTAGTGATCAGTGATTCTATTGTCCGGAACGTTAACATAGAGACACCAGCCACCATAGTCACATGTTTACCGGGAGCCAGAGCGCCTGACACCAAGTCAAATTTAAATGTGCTGGCTAAGGCTAATCGTAAATTCAGTAAGATTGTTATTCACGTCGGCACAAATGATGTTAGACTCCGTCAATCGGAGATCACTAAAGATAATATTAAAGAGGTGTGTGAGCTCGCAAAAACGATGTCAGACACTGTAATATTCTCTGGCCCCCTCACTGCTTACCATGGTGATGAGATTTATTGCAGATTATCATCACTAAATGGCTGGTTGTCTGAGTGGTGCCTGCAGAATAATATAGATTTTATAAATAACTGGAAGAGTTTTGAGGGCAGACCTGACCTGTTGAAACGAGATGGTCTCCATCCCTCCTGGGATGGGGTTTCCCTCCTCTCTAGAAATTTGGCACACAGTCTTAATAATGCTAAAGGCTGACTACCTAGGGCCCAGGTCAGGAAGGAGACAGAATGGCTTAACCAACTATCTGCTTGCCGTCTCACGTTACAAAATACACAGAATATACAACATGTAATAACCCCTTCTTACAAACAACATAAAATAGAGACTGTGTCTGTCCCCCGGATTAGCAAACATAATATATTGCGTAAACCTCTTGAAAGTAATTTAATAAACGTTAAACAAATCAAACATGAACAAAATACAAGTAATCAACTTTTACGACTCGGATTGCTTAATATTACATTTACATTTAGTAATTTAGCAGACGCTTTTATCCAAAGCGACTTACATGTGGGGTAGGCAATGGAAGCAATTGGGACAGCATAAGTACAACAAAAGCATAAGTGCAATCAAAAAAAAGAGGATTGGGTCTCATATAACCTAACACAGTATACAGAACCATTCATTCATTCATTCAATCATTGCCAAACTTTGTGACGGTGAGACGGCATAGTCGCAAGACAAAACATCACTCAACCGTTCCGATTAAAGTCTCGAACAGGTTTGCCCCGCTCAGTGACTCAGTATATTAGATCTCTCTCAAATAAAGCACTTTTTGTTAATGATATGATAACCAATCATAAAATAGACCTGCTCTGTTTGACAGAAACATGGCTAAAGCCAGATGATTATATTACTCTAAATGAATCCGTTCCCCAAGATTATTACTATAAACACGAGCCTCGTCTAAAAGGTAGAGGGGGAGGTGTCGCTGCACTTTACAATAATACTTTTAGCATCTCTCAGAAGTCTAATTTTAAATACAATTCCTTTGAAGTCATGGTACTTCACGTATCAACACCTAATACTAAGGATAAAACATTTTTTAAATTTATTCTAGCTATTGTATATAGGCCTCCAGGACACCATACAGATTTTATTAAAGATTTTGGTGGGTTCTTATCCGAACTAGTACTGGCGGCAGATAGAGTCCTTGTCATTGGTGACTTTAACATCCATGTAGACAATGATACAGATGCCTTAGGGCTTTCAAAGACACTCTTAACTCCATGGGCGTTAGTCAACATGTGTCAGGACCCACTCACCTTCGTAATCATACTTTAGATTTAATACTATCTTATGGTATAAATGTGGACGATGTTAAAATCGTTCAGCTGAGTGAAGACATTTCGGATCATTACCTGATATTATGTTTGCTTCACTGGCCTACGGCTGCAAATCAAACTCCTTGTTACAAATATGGTAGAACGATTACCTCAACTACCAAAGATGCGTTTCTCGATAATCTGCCTGACTTGTCTAAAATATCTAGCATGAGTAACACTACCTTCTCGGAAATATTAAACATAGTTGCTCCTCTGCGTTTAAAGAAAATAAAAAATGGCAGCCCAACACGGTGGTATAATGAACACACTCAGACTCTAAAGAAAGCGTCCCGGAAAATGGAGCGCAACTTTAAGAAAACTAATTTAGAGGTATTTCGTATAGCATGGAAGGATAGTACTCGAAAATACAGGGATGCCATAAAAATGTCCAGTTCTGCCTACTTTTCATCACTAATAGGAAAACCATCACAACCCTAGGTTTTTATTTAACACCGTGGCTAAATTAACAAAAAATAAGTCGTCAGCGACGTCAGATTCGGATTATCAGCATAACAGTGAAGAATTTATGAACTACTTCACTAGTAAAATCCAAGATATAAGAGAAAAAAATTATAACAATGCAACCTGAAGTGAAACCCGCAGAACAAACTAACTACAGCACCCCTAAGGAGAAATTGCAATTATTTTCTACTGTAGATCACAATGAACTGTCTAAAATCATTAGATCATCTAAATCAACAACATGCATGCTAGACCCTATACCTACAAAACTACTGAAAGAAATGTTCCCAGAAATTATAGATCCTCTTCTTAGTATTATTAACTCATCTCTGACACTAGGACATGTGCCTAAAGCATTTAAGGTGGCTGTTATAAGGCCCCTTGTCAAAAAACCCAAACTCGACCCTAAAGAACTAGGGAATTACAGGCCTATATCAAAGTTACCTTTTATATCTAAAATTCTGGAAAAAGTAGTTTCAACTCAATTATGCTCCTTCCTCCAAAGGAATGACATTAATGAAGAATTCCAGTCTGGATTTCGAGCATGTCACAGTACAGAGACTGCTTTGATTAGAGTTACAAATGATCTGCTCTTAGCGTCTGACCGTGGCTGTATTTCGTTATTGGTGCTGCTAGACCTTAGTGCTGCATTTGACACCATTGACCATAGCATACTTCTACATAGACTCGAAAATTACGTCGGCATTAACGGAATAGCATTGAAATGGTTCAAGTCTTATTTATCCGACCGTTTTCAGTTTGTAGCAATAAACAATGAGATGTCCCGCAAATCACAAGTCCAGTACGGTGTACCACAGGGTTCAGTCTTGGGGCCTCTGCTCTTCGCATTATACATGCTACCTCTAGGAGATATAATAAAGCGACACGGAATTAGCTTTCACTGTTATGCTGATGATACTCAACTTTATATTTCCTCGAAGCCTCACGAAACCCAGCAGTTCGATCGAATAAAGGATTGCATAGTTGACTTAAAAAACTGGATGAGTAACAATTTTTTACTATTAAACTCGGACAAAACAGAAGTGTTACTTACAGGACCGAAAACCGCTATACGTAACAACCAAGAATACTGCTTAACGATTGACGGATGCTCCATAAAATCCTCGTCGTCAGCTAAGAATCTTGGCTTTGTATTCGATAGTACTCTGTCATTTGAAAGCCATGTCGCCAACACCTGTAAAATTGCATTTTTCCATTTTAAGAATATATCTAAACTACGTCATATGCTGTCGATGTCAGATGCAGAGAAATTAATTCATGCATTCATGACATCAAGACTAGATTACTGTAATGCACTTTTAGGTGGTTGCCCTGCAGGCCTATTACAAAAACTGCAACTGGTTCAAAACGCGGCAGCTCGAGTTCTTACACGTACTAAAAAGTATGAGCATATAACCCCGGTTCTTTCAACCTTACACTGGTTACCTATAAAACATCGCATTAACTTTAAGATCTTGCTTATTACCTATAAAGCCCTGTATGGTCTAGTGCCGCAGTATTTAAATGAACTTCTATTGTATTACAGACCTCCACGTGCATTACGCTCTCAGGAGTCCTGTCAGTTGGTATTACCTAGAATTTAAAAATCAAGTGCAGGTGGTAGATCCTTTTCTTATCTAGCGCCTAAACTGTGGAATATTCTTCCCTGCAATGTCCGGGAGGCAGACACACTCTGTCAGTTTAAGTCTAGACTAAAGACGCATCTTTTTAATCTTGCATACACTACACTTCCATGATATTAATCCTCAGAGGATTTAGGCTGCATTATTTAGATCAACCGGAACCAGGAACACATCCAACAACAAATGATGTACTTGTTGCATCAAAGAGTGCAGAACAGTACTCTACTCTCAGCCAGTCTTGTCTCTTTGTTCCAAGGTTACCGCAGGAGGCAGTTCATGCCCAGACCTGATGGCAGAGCTGAGAATGGGAAGCGGTGACCTGACAAGAGCTAAGAGGATAGAGCTGGATAAAGGACGTGGCAACTTTGATTTTCCTACAACATTTCAAATGCTGTTAGATTGTTAATGATAATCTTAAATATACCATTTACCTTATTAAGCTTATTTTTTTATTTTTATTTAGCCTTGTTGTTTTAGCCTTGTTGTGCAAGCACTGTTGTGCTTGTGCAGAGGCAGCAGCTTTTGCCAGAGGGGAACTGGAATCCCTCGGTCGGGCCTGGGTTCCCCTGAGTTTTTTTTCTCGATTAGAGTTTTGGGTTCCTCGCCACCGTTTGCATATTGTTTTGCACTATCTGCCTGGCCGGGGGGGCTGCTTTAGAATTCAGAAATTAGACATAATTTGTCAAGGATGGTCAGAATACGAGGAATCAATAGCGGTAAATAATAGTTTATTGAGGTAGAAAACAAAAATAGACAGGTGGAATGGTGGTAGCCAGAGAAGCTTGTGGCAGTTCCGCTGGGTGGGTTGACTGCGAGGCCAACTGGGAAAGATCCCAGTGTACGGCAACGTCAACTTCGTTGGAACAGAGTAGCCAGGTGGAATGGTGGCCGCCAGAGAAGCTTGTGGAGGTTCCGCTTGGGTGGGTTGACTGCGAGGCCAACTGGGAAGGATCCCAGTGTACGGCAACGTCAACCACGTTGGAGGAAGCGTGGAACCCGTCTGCAGATGGCGTGAGTATTCCCCTGGGTAAGCTTGGAAGGTAGTAGGTAGTTCCCCCTCGGAAGGCTGATCGATGATGGTGAGAGATTATAAATGTCTAGAGGGAAACGAAGGAGATCCCAGGACCCACACAAAACAGGACAGTCAATATCAACACGAGACTAATAACAGATTAAAGAGGTATAACAGAATAATCCACTGGACAAGACTGGGTAGGATATGAACCGGACGGTACTGTGACCTAAGTCAACGATAGCACAAGGGATAAGGGGAATAGACGGTGTTTATAAAGGGGTAGGTGAGATAGAAACCAGGTGTGGGTAGTGAGGAAAATTGCGATCTAATGAGGGGGGCAGGTGGCAACAATGACAAGCAGACAGTGAACACGTGGTAACAAAACACGAATTCCACATGTTCAAACACTCACACACAAAACAACAACAAACATGGTGAAGATCAACCCCGGAAATCAACAGTACCCCTCCCCCCAGCAGCGCCCCCAGGCGTTCTAGGAGGAGGCTCACCTCGGCTCCGATGGAGATCCACGATCAACGAGCGGTCCAAGATGTCCCGGGACGGAACCCAACTCCTCTCCTCTGCGCCATAGCCCTCCCAGTCCACTAGATATTGAAACCCCCTACCCCGTCGTCTGACGTCCAGGAGTCTACGGACAGTGTACGCAGGCTCTCCGTCCACCAGACGTGGGGGTGGAGGGGTGGGTCGGTTGCTAGCAGGGTTTAGGGGAGAGCGGAGCACAGGTTTAACTCGGGATACATGAAAAACCGGGTGAACCCGACCAAGCGAGGGGGGAAGTTTAAGCTTGACAGCCACCGGATTAACCACCTTGGTGATACGGAAAGGCCCAATGAACCTGGGTGCCAGCTTGCGGGATGGCGCCCGGAGGGGTAGGTCCTTGGTGGCTAGCCAAACCTGTTGACCACACACATAGGTAGGAGGAGAGGACCGGTGGCGATCAGCTGCTGTCTTGGTACGTCTAGAGGTTCGGGTCAAGGCCTCTCTGGCTCTCCGCCACGTGCGACGGCAGCGTTGAACGAAGGCCAGAGCAGACGGTACCGCAGCTTCAGGTTCCTGAGCAGGGAAAAGAGGAGGGTTATAACCAATGGAGCATTCAAAAGGAGACAAACCTGAAGCAGCCGATGGAAGGGAGTTATGGGCATACTCTGCCCAGGAAAGTTGTTGGCACCAGGTAGACGGATTGGCGGATGTCAGACAGCGGAGCATTCTTCCGAGATCCTGGTTGGCCCGTTCGCATTGCCCATTGGTCTGAGGGTGGAAGCCAGAGGACAGACTCGCCGATGACCCGATCTGTCTGCAAAATTCCTTCCAGAACCGAGAGGTAAACTGCGGACCCCTATCAGAGACCACATCAACTGGCAAACCATGAAGCCGGAAGACGTGATCAATGAGCAGTTGAGCTGTCTCTCGGGCTGTGGGGAGCTTGGGAATGGGAATAAAATGAACCGACTTGGAAAAACGATCCACCACCGTGAGGACCACGGTGTTGCCGCCCGACGGCGGAAGCCCGGTGACAAAGTCAATAGCGATGTGTGACCATGGGCGGGAGGGGATGGGAAGTGGTTGGAGCAGACCAGCAACAGGGCAATTACTGGACTTGGATTGGTTGCAAGTCGGACAGGCCAACACGAACTGTCTGACATCAGTGATCCATGATGGCCACCAAAAACGTTGGCGAATGGAAGCCTTCGTTCTCCGAATACCTGGATGGCAGACCAACTTGGACGAGTGGCACCACTGAAGGACTTCAGAACGCAGCGCCTCCGGAACGAACAGCCGACCCACTGGACACCCTCCTGGCAATTGCACCCCTCGGCCGGCCTCCTTTACCCGTCGTTCGACTCCCCACACAACAGCCCCGACCACCATCCCAGAAGGGAGAATGGCATCGGCCGAAGGCTTCTCGGTTGGGGCCTCGAACAGGCGGGAAAGGGCATCGGGTTTTATGTTTTTAGACCCGGGCCGGAAAGAAAGGGTGAAATTGAAACGGCCAAAGAAAAGTGACCAGCGGGCCTGACGAGAACTCAACCTCCTGGCCGAACGGATATACTCCAGATTCTTGTGATCCGTCCATACCAGGAAGGGCTGCGCTGCTCCCTCCAACCAATGACGCCACTCCTCCAATGCTAGCTTGACCGCCAACAACTCTCTATTACCGATGTCGTAATTCCGTTCCGCTGGACTAAGGCGATGAGAGAAATAGGCACAAGGATGAACCTTCCCATCGTGCGCCGACCGCTGAGACAGTATAGCGCCTACTCCGACGTCTGAGGCGTCGACCTCAACAACAAACTGACGTTCAGGATCTGGAATAGATAAGACAGGAGCAGAGATAAACCGGGACTTTAATTCATCAAAGGCAACCTGAGCCTTCTGATTCCACCTGAATGCTAGTTTAGTGGAAGTTAACGCTGTAAGAGGTGCAACGACCTGACCAAAATTCCTGATGAAACGCCGATAAAAGTTGGCGAAGCCCAGGAACCGCTGCAGATCCTTACGGGAGTCGGGTATCGGCCACGCGGCGACTGCCTCAATCTTGGCAGAATCGGCCTGAATGCCATCGGTAGATATGACATGTCCAAGGAACGTCACGGACTCGGCATGGAACTCGCACTTCTCTGCTTTGACAAACAGCCGATTCTCTAATAAACGCTGAAGAACCCGTCTAACGTGTCGGGTGTGTTCCTGGCGAGATGGGGAAAAAATCTAAATATCATCCAGGTACACAAAGACAAACTGATTGATCATGTCACCCAAAACGTTATTGACCAGGCCCTGGAAGACGGCTGGAGCATTGGTGAGTCCGAAAGGAAGCACCAGATACTCATAATGTCCCGTGGGTGTATTAAAGGCCGTCTTCCACTCATCTCCCTCTCGAATGCGAACCAAATGGTAAGCGTTACGTAGGTCTAGTTTGGTAAAGACCTTGGCTCCCTGCAATAATTCAAAAGCCGAAGACATAAGTGGTAAGGGGTACCTATTCTTAACTGTGATGTCATTCAAACCTCTGTAATCAATGCAGGGTCGCAGGGAGCCATCCTTCTTTTCGACAAAGAAGAAGCCTGCGCCAGCAGGTGAGGAGGAGTGACGAATGAGTCCAGACTGCAGAGAATCACGAATGTACTGGTCCTTGGCCCCCCTCTCAGGGCCAGATAGGGAAAATATACGTCCCCTAGGAGGAGAAGTGCCGGGCAGGAGGTCAATGGCGCAGTCGTAGGGGCGATGAGGCGGGAGAGAGGTCGCCCGAGACTTGCTGAAGACCATCCCGAGGTCATGGTACTCCGACGGAACCAGGGCCAGGTTGAGGGGTTCGACCTGAGGGGAACAAGAAACAGACACAGGGGACAAGGCAGAACCAAGACAAGATACATGACAAGAGGAACACCAGGAGAGGATAGTGTTATTAACCCAATCAACGTGAGGACTGTGCTGTAACAACCACGGATGCCCGAGGACAATAATGTTATTGGGGGACTCGAGTATGTACAGCACGATGTTCTCACGATGATTCCCAGAAATAAAAAGACTTACGCTAGGGGTGCAATGTGTGACAGTAAGGAGATGAGCACCACCGAGCGACCAACCAGACACCGGATTAGAGAGGGGAACCGATGGAATCTGCCACCTCTGAGCCGTGGCGGCATCAATAAAGTTTCCCTCGGCTCCTGAATCCAGTAAGGCCAAACCAGAATGCGTGACCCCCTGGAACTCCAGCTTGAATGTCAGCCGAGTACGTGACGATCCTACGGGAGGAACGAGAATACTACCCACCAGATCTACTGGTGGGCGTTGGCTTTTACTGGGCACCTGGTGGCAAAGTGTCCCGTTTTCCCGCAGTAGAGGCAGAGACCTAGTGACAGCCGTTGCTGTTTCTCCGTAGCCGTGAGGCGGAGTCTCCCCAGTTGCATGGGTTCGGTGCCACGTGAATCAGAATCCATGTTAGTGAGGGTGGGGGGAATGGCTGGTTCCGTGCGGCGCCATGGACCGGCCATCAACCGTCGCTTTCTACGAGTCTCTAATCGGGTTTCGACCCGCAACGTAAGAGCGATGAGGTCCTCCAGATTCTCCGGAACATCCATTACTGCCAATTCGTCCGCGATGTTGTCGTTGAGACCTTCTAGGAACCGGGCTCTAAGGGCAGAGGCGTTCCATGTGCAGGCTGCACTGAGCGTCTTAAACTGGATAGCATAGTCCGTAATGCACGCGCGATCCTGTCTGAGACGAGACAGTTTGTTGGCTGCTTCATCGCCACGAACCGAACGGTCGAACAACCTCTCCATCTCCTTCCGGAACTCCTCAAAGGATAGGCAGCACGGAGACTGGGCATCCCATACTGACATTCCCCATTCCCGAGCTCGACCGGCCAGAAGAGTGAGGACGAAGCTCACCTTGGAAACTTCCGAAGCGTAGCGGCGAGGTTGGAGATTAAAGACCAGGGCACATTGTGACAAAAAAGCCCGACAAGAATTAGGATCCCCTTCATAGACCGGAGGCTTGTTGACTTGTGGTTCGGGGATATGGCCGGCGCCTGCTTGGAGTTGCGCCGTCTCCACCTGTACAGTCTGTAAAACGGTCGCCAACTGAGAAATCTGAGCATTAATAGACTGTACCTCCTGTGCTGTGGAGTTCATCCGGGAAACTTGTTGTCCAAGTAGAACTCCCTGCTGTGATATAGCAGCCCGGAGAGATTCGGCACCCGCTGATTCCATCTTGGTGCTATCGTTCTGTCAAGGATGGTCAGAATACGAGGAATCAATAGCGGTAAATAATAGTTTATTGAGGTAGAAAACAAAAATAGACAGGTGGAATGGTGGTAGCCAGAGAAGCTTGTGGCAGTTCCGCTGGGTGGGTTGACTGCGAGGCCAACTGGGAAAGATCCCAGTGTACGGCAACGTCAACTTCGTTGGAACAGAGTAGCCAGGTGGAATGGTGGCCGCCAGAGAAGCTTGTGGAGGTTCCGCTTGGGTGGGTTGACTGCGAGGCCAACTGGGAAGGATCCCAGTGTACGGCAACGTCAACCACGTTGGAGGAAGCGTGGAACCTGTCTGCAGATGGCGTGAGTATTCCCCTGGGTAAGCTTGGAAGGTAGTAGGTAGTTCCCCCTCGGAAGGCTGATCGATGATGGTGAGAGATTATAAATGTCTAGAGGGAAACGAAGGAGATCCCAGGACCCACACAAAACAGGACAGTCAATATCAACACGAGACTAATAACAGATTAAAGAGGTATAACAGAATAATCCACTGGACAAGACTGGGTAGGATATGAACCGGACGGTACTGTGACCTAAGTCAACGATAGCACAAGGGATAAGGGGAATAGACGGTGTTTATAAAGGGGTAGGTGAGATAGAAACCAGGTGTGGGTAGTGAGGAAAATTGCGATCTAATGAGGGGGGCAGGTGGCAACAATGACAAGCAGACAGTGAACACGTGGTAACAAAACACGAATTCCACATGTTCAAACACTCACACACAAAACAACAACAAACATGGTGAAGATCAACCCCGGAACCCAACAATAATTAATATATAAGAATTTATAGTCCGTTTAATAATTGACCTGTGGTTCTCTCTCTCCTTTATCTCAAATGTGTCCTTTCACTGTCCTTTTGTGCGAGTATATTTGTGTGTGTGTGAGTGTGTTTGTGTGTGTGCGTCTATGTCAATGTGTGTAAGTATGTATGCATATTGTGTGTGTCGAGCATTTGTATGTCTGTCTTTTGTTGTTTTCCACCTTTTTCTTGTTTTTACAGGTATATGCCTTTAGTTGTTTAACTTGTAATCTATTGTGTCTCATGTACAGCTGCTTTGTAACAATGAAAATTGTAAAAAGCGCTATATAAATAAAGTTGAGTTGAGAGTTGAGTATTAAAGGGTCAATGAGTGTGTTAAAAGAAGATTTGGTGAAAATTGCAAGAGCTTGCAGTTTCCACCAAAGATGTCAAGGTAATAGAAGATATTAAAAGGAAAAAAATGTTCTAGCTGAAATGCTTGGATTTACAACACAAGGTACTATAGTTAGGTCTCGTTTTCAAAGTGTTGAGCTTATGGATGCTCCTTCAAAGTTTTTTTTCAATTTAGAAAAAAAGAACGGACAGAAAAAGTTCATCCATGCCTTGCGGTCTGAAAAAGGAGTTTTATTGACTAACAATTTGGACATCCCAAAAAGAGGTCTTAATTTCTACAAAGTTTTGTATAAAAGTGAGGTTTCTGAAATAAACAATGACAGTTTTGGTTTTTTTGAAAATTTGCCACAAATATCTGAAGATGTCAATAAAGAAATGAAAAAAACACTGATCTTAGGAGAACTTGAAGACGCAATTAAAAGAACGGAAAATGGTAAAACACCAGGAATTGATGGCATTACAGTAGAATTTTATAAAGCTTTCTGGCCAGAGGTGGGTCCAGAATTAGTAACACTTTTCAATGAGAGTCTAGTAAATGGACAGTTACCACGAAGTTCCAGAAGAGCAATTATAACCTTACTGCCAAAGAAAGGAGATTTGAATGAAATTATGAATTGGAGACCTGTAAGTTTGTTATGTAATGATTACAAAATACTATCAAAGGCCCTTGCCATTAGATAAGGTAAAGCCACTGAGTATGTTGTTTATTCAGATCAATCATACTGTGTGCCAGGCAGAAGAATTTTTGACAATGTCTCCTTTATCAGAGACATTTTAGACTGTGGAAAGCTATTCGATTTAGATTTTGGTCTAATATCAATTGATCAAGAGAAGGCTTTCGACAGAATTGAACATGTGTATTTATGGAATGCTTTAAAAGCCTTTGGTTTTAGCCCAGATTTTATTGCAATGATAAAAACCTTGTATTGTGGCGTTGAGAGTGTTTTAAAGATTAATGGTGATTTATGCTCCCCCTTTAGAGTCTATAGAGGTATTAGGCAAGGTTGTGCATTGTCAGGAATGCTATATTTCTTGGCTATAGAACCCCTTTTAAACAAACTAAAAACAGTTATTTGTGGGTTGCATGTACCAAATTGTTTTAATAATTTCAAGTTATCAGCGTATGCTGACGATGTTATTGTTTTAATCAGTGACACCAATGATATAAATATGTTGCTAAAAACTCTAGATGATTTTAAAATCCTCTCTTCTGCTAAAGTGAATTCGAAAAAAAGGGAAGCCATCTTGGTTGGAAAATGGCCGAGAGGTGAGCCAAAGCTCCCTGATGGCCTAAAATGGACAAGAGAGGGTTTCAAGTATTTGGGGATTTTTCTTGGTAATGAAAATGTTACTAAAAGGAACTTTGATGGCATTGTTGAAGAAGTCAAAGGACGATTGGACAGATGGAGGTTTCTACGTCCTAAAATGTCTTATAAGGGACGAATCCTGATTATAAATAATCTAGTAGCTTCTACTCTTTGGCACCGTTTAGCCTGCATAGACCCTCCAGTTGACCTATTGTCAAAAATTCAATCAATTTTAATTGACTTTTTCTGGGATAAGTTACATTGGGTGCCCAAAAGTGTGTTATACCTGTCAAAAGTAGACGGAGGTCTTGGTCTTATGCATTTGCAGAGCAGAACGGCCACTTTTCGTCTTCAGTATATACAAAGACTTTTAATGTACCCTGCAGAGACAAATTGGGTGGATGCTGCTTGTGCAGTTCTTCGAAACATCGGAGGCCTAGGATTGGACAAAGTTTTGTTTGGGTTGGACCCTCAAAGATTTAAACTATGTGATTGTCCAGTCTTCTATCGTAATCTATTTAAGGTCTGGGCCTTGTTTAAGACTACTAAGGATAGCAGTACCCTTTCTCTGTTCTGGCTATTGAAAGAACCATTAGTCCTTGGATCGCGGTTGGATGTATCTAATGTGATGGTGTTTGCTGTACCGGAGAGTACTTTACGGAACGCCAAAGTGACGACAATTGGTCAGTTGGTTGAGACAACGGGGTCAGATTTGAACGACGTTACTGCAACAGCTAAGCGCCTTGGGATTAAATCACGCTGTGTTGTGGAAAAAGCACTTGAAACTTGGAAACTGGTACTTAATAAGGAAGAAAAAGCTCTACTTGCATGTTACTCTGAAGGATCTGCAAATCCAGACCATAAAGATCCTTTTCCGGGTTTGACAATCTTTCCTGTTATGGGGGAATGTCATGGAATGCTTTTAGACTGTGACGTTTTTTTTATTTGTGGGTTCTGAAGTGGCATCTGGCAAAGTTTTGTATAAGAATTGTGTAAAAGTTTTTAATAAGAGTTTTCTAGAAAACAAATGTGACACACCTTGGAGAGATATACTACACCTTGATATAGAGGAAAAATCAGCTTGGGGGGCCTTGTATAAGTCACCATTAATCAAGAAAGCTGGCGATTTACAATGGAGGTTATTGCATGGTGCTATTGCCACCAATGGTTTTATTTCTATAATCAATGGTGATAGAAACAATGGTTGCCCTTTTTGTTATTTGAAAGAGACTGTTTTTCATGCATTCATGGATTGTGGGAGGTTAAAACCTTTATTTGAGATTTTAGAAATGTTTTGTACTTCTCTTAATGTCTCTTTTACAATGAAATTGTTTATCTGTGGGTTTAAATATGTGAGAAGCCATAGTCAGAAGTCTCAATTGATAAATTTTTTTCTTGGTCAAGCGAAGATGGCAATCTATGTCACAAGGAAGGAGAAAATTGAGAATGATACTCATAGTAATTTAGTTGGTGTTTTCTTGTAGACTTGTAAAATCAAGGGTTTTGATTGATTTTCATTATTAAAAACTAATGCTTAACCTTTTAAAATTTGAAATGATTTGGTGTTTAAATGGAACCATTTGTGAGATTGTCGAAGAATGTTTGTATTTTTCGTTTCTGCTAAAATAAGAAAAAGATGTTTAGTACATAAAAGTAAGTAGTGTAATATGTAAATTGTAATAAAATGGAAGTTTAAAAATAAAAAAATCTCTCTCTCTCTCTCTCTCTCTCTCTGTCTCTCTCTCTCTCTCTCTCTCTCTCTCTCTGTCTCTCTCTGTCTCTGTCTCTGTCTCTGTCTCTGTCTCTGTCTCTGTCTCTCTCTCTCTCTCTCTCTCTCTCTCTCTCTCTGTCTCTGTCTCTCTCTCTCTCTGTCTCTCTCTCTGTCTCTCTCTCTGTCTCTGTCTCTCTCTCTCTCTCTCTCTCTCTCTCTCTCTCTCTCTCTCTCTGTCTCTCTGTCTCTCTCTCTGTCTCTGTCTCTCTCTCTCTCTCAAGATTCAAGATTCAAAGGAGCTTTATTGGCATGATAAAAGAAAATTTACATTGCCAAAGCACAAGATTAAATATAAACATGCAGAAATACAGATTAAGATAAAAAATAAAATAAAATAGAATAAAATTAAAAGTCTATAAGTAAAAAAATATATATATACATCTCAATATAAACAGAAAACAGTTTTAATTAAAGTTCTCAGTGAGGGTGATAGTGTCAGTTTGTGTGTGTTGTCCTGTCAGTGTTGTTTTGTGTTGTGCTGCTTGTTCTTTGGTCGTGGCAGGACTTGACATATCTTGCAGCCAGGTTTGAGCTTCTCTCTCTCTCTCTCTCTCTCTCTGTCTCTCTCACTCTCACTCTCACTCGCGTTTGGCATGGCGTCTAATTCAGTTCAGGCACCCTCGCAAATATCGATGCGAAATGTGTGCAGGTGTGTGACTGAACAAGGCATTAGTGTGGAGGATGTGCTCGTGGTGATGGGAGAGTTGATCGGTTTTGACAATATTCTCTCAGCATCACGAATGAATAAGGCAATTGTGGTGTTTGTGAAAACAGAACAACTAGTGAATCAAGTAACTGAAAACAGTATTTGAATTAAGGAAGCGTTTGTGCCTGTGACTCCTTTAGTGGCTCCAACAACAAAAATAACTGTATCGAATGTGCCACCTTTCATTTCAAACGATGCGATTGCAAAAGAGTTAACTCGATACGGAAAAATTGCAAGTCCGTTTAGAATGATCCCATTGGGTTGTAAAAACACGTCTCTCAAACATGTGTTGTCTTTTAGAAGACAAGTGTTAATGTTTCTGACTTCACCGGACCGTAGTTTGGAGATTTCTTTCCGTGTGAGTCACGAAGAAACTTCATACATCTTGTATGCAAGCACTGAAATTTTTAATTGTTTTGAATGTGGAGATTTAGGCCACAAAAGTTTTGCTTGTCCACATAAAAAAGAGGAAAGTGAACGCAAATCGTGCACTGAAACAGCCGGAGGCAGCGGGTCGTCACATAATACTGTAAATACCACAGATGAGGATATTACAGCAACACGGACAAAACAACTGACAGACAAGCAAAGCGAAGGGCCGATAGAGGAGGTCAACGGGCACAACGAGGTGAGTGAAAGCGATGACAATGTTGAGACTGGGGGAAAACCTGGTTGTAGTTCCGCTATTGTACATGATAAGGTTGAGAATGCTGACAGAGAGAGTGCTGTGGTTCAGAGTGACGTACAAGATGTAGATGATGTAGAAGAAAGCTTAGATGATGAGTTTGATGGAATGTCTCAATATACTGATGATAGTATGAGAGATGATGATCAATGGTCAGAAGGGTCAGAGTTGTCAAAAGCATCGAAAGCAGATTTGTATTCCGTGGAACAAATCAACAAATTTCTTGATGAAACAAAGGGTAAAAAGACTAAAGTGAGTGATTTTTTTCCAGATTTAAATAAGTTTGTTGATTCTGTGTTATGGGCAACAAAAACTTGCAACAAAGATGAATTGTCGCAGTTAAAACGTTTCAGATTAAGGAAACACTTGACTGTGATTCGGAAGGAGAAAGGAATAAAACGACAGCTAAAGAGGAGAAATTTGTAAAAAAAAAAAAGCATTACATTTCTTTCTTTTTGTTAGTTCTTTTCCTCTTTTCTTTCCTTCTTGAGATGATGCGTGTGGGCTCCCTAAATGTAAATGGGATAAGGGACAGGAAGAAGGCCGATACTTTCAAAGAATTTATTGGGTTAAAAAATGTAGATGTGATTTTCTTGCAAGAAACTCATAGTGATGCACATAATGAGGTTGACTGGCGATTGTGGTGGAAAGATGAATGTGTTCTTTCTCATGGGACTAACTTGAGTGCAGGAGTAGCAGTTCTTTTTTCTTCAAGTATGAAAGCTAGAATCTTATTAAAAAAGGAAATTGAACCAGGTAGATTATTGGCAGTGAGAGCTGAAATCAATGGTGTTTGTATTATTTTTGTCAATATCTATGCTCCTAACAATGGGACGGAGAGAATACATATTTTTAATCAATTGAAAATGTTTCTGGGACAAAACAAGAGGATGATTTAATAATTTTAGGGTTAACCCTAACCCTAACCGCACTTTCAGTCACCAATAGTTTTAGGTCATTTAATTAAAACGTTTAACAATACAGAGATTTGGAGAGATTTTAATCCTTCAGTTAAACAATATACTTGGGTAAAGGTAAATGAAGGAAAAATCTCGGGCAGCACGTCTTGACAGATTATATGTATCCAAAAATATGAAAAGTAAAGTTGTACGTACAGCTATTGTCCCCTCATCAAACTGTTGACTTTACAATGACCTCTAAAAGACCCAGTAGGGCCTATTGGCATTTTAATGTTAAATTGCTGCAGGATATACATTTTTGTGAAACTTTTAAACTTTTTTGGGAAAACTGGAAAAGTGAGAAGAATAGGTATGAAGATGTTTTACTTTGGTGGGAAATAGGAACAGTCCATTTAAGAGATTTTTGTCAACAATATACGTCACATTCAAGTTTATTCTTGAGAAGGACTCTGGAGTGGCTTGAAAAAGAAATCTTTGTAATTGAAAACAATATGTTGGATGGAAATATTTCAGATAATTTACATGAGTGGAATGAAAAGAAATTAAAGCTAAATTATATTTTAAATGAGGTGCTCTTGTAAGAAGTAAGTTTTTATTAATGAAAGATATGGATGGACCCACCTCATTCTTCTTTAATTTGGAGTATAAAAGCGTACAAGGACAAATAATGCACAGTTTGAAAAACAGTGATGGACATGAAACGAGTGATCCTGCAGAAATGCGCCGACTAGCAGTGGATTTTTACTCCGACCTATATTCTGCTGAGAACACTGATACTCAGAGCCAAGATGAACTTTTGCAGAACCTTCCCTGTCTCAATGAGGAAGATAGGAATGATCTAGAGCTTAGGATTACTTTTGAAGAACTAAGTATTGCTGTTGTGGGTCTCTCTCCAGGCAAAACTCCAGGAATAGATTGACTTCCAAATGAATTCTATAAACATTTCTGGTCTACATTTGGAAATGATTTCTTTGAAGTGCTACAGGAATGCATTCGGAAAGGTTCTCTGCTAAAGAGTTGCCAGCGGGCAGTTCTAACACTACTGCCAAAGAAAGGAGACCCTACTTTATTAAAGAACTGGAGACCCGTGGCAATTCTATGTTCTGAGTATAAACTGTTTTCAAAGTGTCTTGCTAATAGATTGAACAAAAAATTAAAAAAGATAATACACAAGGACCAATCCTATTGTATAAAAGAAAGATGTATTTTTGATAATTTGCACTTAATACGTGATGTTGTTGATTATGCTACAAGTAATAATATTAATATAGGGTTGTTTTCACTCGATCAAGAAAAAGCTTTTGATCGAGTTGATCATCAATATCTTTTTAAAGTTTTAAAGACTTTTGGTTTTGGGGAGAAATTTGTTTTCATGATAAAGTTGTTGTATTTCAATGCCACATGTATGATCAAGATGGGGGGTGGTCTCAGTATACCTGTTAAAGTGCAGAGGGGAATAAGACAGGGGTGTCCTCTTTCAGGTCAGCTCTATAGTTTGGTCATTGAACCTCTCCTATGTAAATTAAGAGAAAAGTTGGGCCTACATGTTAACAGTAAGATTCCTAACGGATGTTTGAAAGTCTCAGCATACGCTGATGATTTAACTGTTGTTTTAAGAAATGAAAATGATGTTCAAGTATTAAAAAATATTTTAGAGAGTTATGGGAAAGCATCATCTGCAAAAGTCAATTGGGAAAAAAGTGATTCTCTGTGGTGTGGTGCTGATCACAATGGTCCAATACTTCCAGCGTTTTTACAATGGGTAAGATCTGGTTTTAAATACCTGGGGGTTTTCTTAGGAAGAGAGGATTATAGGAGGAAAAATTGGGAGGGCCTGATGGAAAAAGTGTGTGCTCGGTTGTCTCGATGGCAAAGCCTGCTACCTCTGCTTTCTTATAGGAGAAGAGTATTGATCTGTAACAACCTTGTAGCCTCATCTTTGTGGCACAAAATGACTATCTTGGAACCTCCTAATGAACTGGTAGAAAATCTGCAGAAACTTTTGATAGACTTCTTTTGGTCTGGGCAACACTGGCTTAAAGCATCCGTTCTGTTTTTACCAAGACAAGAAGGTGGTCAAGGACTAGTGGACATCAAAAGCAGAGTAATGACTTTTAGGCTTCAGACTGCAAAAAGGCTACTGTATGGAGAAGATGTGAGCTGGTCTGGTGTGGCGTGTGCCCTCTTAAGAAAAGCAGGTGGAATGGTGCTAGATCGTCATCTTTTTCTGACGGACATTCAAAACGTTGATCTTAATGGACTTACTTCATTTCATCAATCGATGTTTAAAGCATGGAAAACTCTAAATGTTACGAGGAATCTCAAGGAGGTGCGAGATCTATGGCTAAGAGAGGAACCCTTGGGACATTTAATATCAAACCAAGGATGGATGACTGGTGAAATGCTGTCTTCAAAGATTGGTGTTAGGTCAGTTCGCCTGACACAGAGACTGCTAAATGACATTTTTGAAAGCTTACCTATGGAGGTTAAACAGGTTTTGGAGACTGCTAATGAGGATACAGTTGTTCCCTTCCCAGAGTTGGAAGTTGCACCTGCTGTGGGCCTTTTTCAAGAGAAAGAGGGGGCATTGCTCAATTTCAATACTCCACAACTAGGACTTTTTAGTGAAGCGGGGAAAAGGGCATTATACATAATATGTGTCAAAGTTTCACATATTCGGTCCTTGGAAGGCCTTCAAGAATCCAAATGGCAGGAGAAACTCGGATCAGACACTTCCCCTAAAGGTTGCTGGAGGACCTTGTACAAACCTCCTATTGAGAAAAGGTTTGGTGACCTCCAGTGGAGAATTGTGCATGGTATAATAGCCACAAAGAGATACAGAGCACATATTGATCCACAGGTAGAGGAGGGGTGTCCTTTCTGTGGTTTATCAGAAACTGTTTTTCATTTGATTTTTTTACTGTGAAAGACTTGAACATATTTTAGCTCAAGTGAAAGAATGGTGTACAATTTTTGGAGAGTTTTTCTCACCAATGCTTTTTATCTACGGTCTTAAGTATAACAAAAGTAAAAAAGAGATCCATGTATTGCCTAACTTTTTATTCGGCCAAGCAAAAATGGCAATATGGATCTCACGTAAAGGTAAACTTAATGGTGCGGGGTCAACTGATACAATGTCAATTTAAAAAGGTTTGGTTAAGTCAAGATTAATGATAGAATATGCTTACTACCAAATGGTTAAAGACTTAGAAACTTTTAATTACCTTTGGGGAGTGAAACAAGTTTTGTGTGAAGTTGATGTGGATGGTTCTATGAAAATGAATTTATAGTTGGAGTACTTTTATTTATTTATTAAAATATCCCCTCTTAACTATTTGTTTGGATATAGTTGTTTTTGGTTTTGTGGGCCGCTTGCTACCTGGGATCCGGCAAGCATGACGGCCCCACGTGAGCAAATCTTAAACTCATTAACCTGGCGTCATGGGGTGAAAGTAGCTGCCGCGGCTAATGTAGAAAAATGCTGCCTGGCTGTGAGGGAGGTTGTGGGGCATGAAAGTATAATGTCTGCCTCGAGAATGAATAACGCCACTGTTATCTTTCTTTGCACTGTTGAAAAGGCCAATGAAGTGATGGAAAAGGGTTTAGTCATTGATAACCTTTTCACTCTTGTGCTTCCGCTTTCTATACAATCAAAGAAAGTTACACTATCTAATGTACCGCCGTTTCTTAGTGATGAAACTTTAGTTAATGCTTTGTCGCGTTATGGTAAACCAGTTTCAGCAATTAAGAAAATTCCTATCGCTGGTGGATCGCCTTTGTTGAAACATGTTGTTTCATTTAGGCGTTTCGTCTATATGGTTGTGAAAGATGATGAAGATTTTGATGTGTCTCTGCATTTTCGCGTTGATGATTATGATTACATAATTTATGCAACAACTGACAGTTTGAAGTGTTTTAACTGTGGACAACATGGTCATTTAATCCGTGCTTGTCCAGCAAAGAATCAAAGCAATCTGCTAAATGACGGCGATAAGTCTGTTATTGCGAACAACAGTGATGAAATTGCTGACAGAGGCGAGGTTGTGGCTAACGTTGAGCCTAATACAGCAGGGCCATCAAACTCTGCTCCTGAGCTACCAGGGTCGCGAGTAACGAAAGGCAAAATTGGTGATATCTTACCCGGGCTTGTGGCTAATATAGCTAAAGATGTGTTGCTTGAAAACACGGGTCCTGATGTAGGAGTGTTTAATCTACCTGCGGATGAGTCCGTTTCTAAAGAGAATCAGCGCTTAAATGTTGATTCCGATAACGATTTAGAAATCACTGTGGGAAATGAGTATGATGTCATTGGAATGGAAATGCAGCAGACTGAGTTTCAAGACCCATTTAAGAGGAAAAATGTGGATGAAGTCAAAGTTTGTAGACCTACAAAAAAAGTGGACAGGGATGAGCTAAGTGAAAACGATGAAGTAGAGAGCGGCAGCGAATCATCTGATTCTAGTGTTAGTCTTTCTCAAAGTGTTTTTTCTGGGCGTCGTTATGAAGTTGACGAAACCAAACTATACCTTAGAGCTACCAAAAATAAAAGAGGTGTGCGTATTAAAGAATATTTTCCCAATGTAAAGCAGTTTATTGAAAAAGTTTGGCGTTTTATTATGGAAGGGTTGTTTACAACTAAAGAAGGCTTTCGTCTGAGAAAGATTGTAAGTAAACTTAATCTTGAACTTAACAATGAGTACATTGAGAAAGCCTAACTACATGTATTCTAACAGAATGTTTTTTTCGTTTTCTTTTCTCTCTTTCATAAGCATGTGTGAGCTCGATGTTGCAACTTTAAATTTGAACGGTGCCAGAGACATGCGAAAAAGAGCAGAATTGTTTGAAGTAATTTGTCAGAAAAAAAATTATATTATTATGTTACAAGAGACACATAGTGATATTAGCAATGCTGCTGATTGGGCAGTGGAATAGAATGTTACCACTGTCTTAAGTCATAATACTTCACTTAGTGGAGGAGTTGCTATTCTTTTTACCAAGGGTTGTAGTCCGCACTCCCTTCAGGTTGAGGAGGTCATTAAAGGTAGGCTGTTAAAAGTACGAGCCTCCTTTGAAAACTCTGTTTTTGTTTTTATCTGTGTTTATTCACCAACTTCAGCTGTTGAAAGAATGTTGTTTTTAAATACTATGTGTTCTGTTTTGCAAAATGTTGGTGATGAAGAATATTTATTCTTGAGTGGTGACTTATTTTAATTGCACGGCGTCCAATTTGGATACCAATCATATTGAACCTCATTTACCCTCGCATCAACGTCTCATTAAGTTAATAAAAACACATAAATTAAGTGAAGTTGTTTCAAAAAAAGTTTAACGTTTTTTGGGATGAATTTAAAACTACTAAGAAGTCATTTAGAACACTGCATGGTGGGATTTTGGGAAAGTTCAGACCATTTTTTTTGTCAACAATACTCTCGGAACGTTTCTAGTGAGGAAACCACACTTTTAAATGCCTTAGAGACTGACATCGCAAAATTGCAAGAATTCACTCTTTTGCCTGGAGACCAAAATGGTGTGGAGTCTCTCTTAAAAAATAAGAAGACTCAATTGGGGGATCTATTAGGGCAGTGGTTCTCAACTCTGGCCCGCGAGATCCATTTTCCTGCAGAGTTTATCCCCAACTCTGATATAAAACACATGAACAAGCTAATTAGCGTCTTTACAATAGATGCGTTCAACTTAATGCGGCGCTGCACAAATCTGTCATCGTATGACATTTAAGTACCACCTAAGAGATTCAAGTGCAGATTGCGCGGTACGCATTTGAATCGCTCTCACGGTACTTTAATGCGATTTGCCAAACAATCTGCACAGCCCAACATTAGGTTGAACGCGTCTGTTCCTGAAGTCACTAATTAGCCTCTTCAGGTGTTTTATCAGAGTTGGTGCTAAACTCGGCAGGAAAGTGGATCTCGCGGGCCAGAGTTGAGAACCACTGTATTAGGGAATAAAGCACAGGGTGCTCTGGTCAGGTCCCGTTTTCAGAGCACAAATGAAATGCATGTACCATCAAAGTTCTTTTTCAGTTTGGAAAAGAAAAATGGGCAAAAAAGGGTCATTCATGGTTTGCTTTCTGAATCTGGAACTTTGTTGACAGACTCAAATAAGGCTGAAATTACATGGTATTACCTTGCCAAATTGCAGTAGTAGTTTTATCTTAACAGCATATGCTGATGATAAAGTAGTTATGGTCAGTAGGCAAAGTGATATACATATATTGACAGAATTGCTAAAGAATTTTAGTGTGTTATCTTCTGCCAATATGAATTGGAAAAAGAGTGAAGCACTGCTCATAGGAAGGTGGACAAATGGAAAACCAAAACTTCCTGCTGGTTTAAGGTGGGGAAAAGAAGGTTTTAAGTATCTGGGAGTGTTTTTAGGTGATGAAGCAACAGTACAGAAAAACTGGGATGGTTCAATTGAAAGAATTGAAGGGCATTTAAAAAATTGGAAGTATTTGCTTTCAAAATTGTCATATAGAGGGCGCATATTGGTTGTTAATAATCTGGTGGCGTCATGTTTATGGCATAAATTTGCCTGTGTGGATCCTCCTGTGCAGTTGGTTGCAAAAATGCAGGCCAACTTGGTGGATTTTTTTGGGATAAACTGCACTGGGTCCCACAAAATGTGCTATTCTTGCCCAAGGAGGAAGGAGGTCAAGGATTGGTGCATCTCAAGAGTAGAATCGCTGCCTTTCGACTGCAGTTTGTGCAAAGACTCTTGGGTGGACTGTCAAACTGCAGTTGGCGTGCAGTTGCATGTCAGATTCTTCGTAGTCTTGCGAGTCTTGGATTGGACAAAACCCTTTTTTTTGATGGATCCTCAAAGAATGAATACCTCCACTTTGCCAGTTTTTTATTGGAACATTTTTAAGGTTTGGAGTCTTTTTGATGTCCAAAGATCAGAAGAGTCTCTCTCTATTTTTTGGTTACTGGAGGATTTTTTTGGCTACTTTAATTTATGGATCGCGTTTGGATCTAATGGACAGTGCTTTTTTTCCTGGACTGAGCAGAGTGCTATTCGAACACAAAGTTAATATTTTGAGTCATTTATTGGACATTGCAGGACCGAATTTTAAGAACGAAGCGGCATTGGCTCAACACCTGGGAGTAAGGTCAATTCGCGTGACTGCCCAGCGGATGGCGAATTGGAAAGCTGTTCTCAATACAACTGATTTAGCCTTGTTAAATGACTTTTTTGCAGGTTCCTGTGTTCCTAATCCTAAAGATACTTTTTCTTGTTTTTTTTTGTCTGTGAATGTAGAGGGGTTTTCTTCCCCTTTCTTTGAAAATAGTAAATCTCTGTGTGCCTTTTCTTTCCTTTCAAGTACTGGTAAATCTTTGTACAAGGCCTGTGTTTTAGCTTTTAGCAAAAAAGAGTTGAACGGAAAAACTGATTCCCCTTGGCATGATGTTTTTAAGCTTGATCATTGTACAAAGCCTGAGTGGAGATCCCTGTATAAACCACCGTTGACCAAAAGAGCAGGGGATTTACAATGGAGAATTCTCCATGGTGCTGTCGCATTTTGTTTTTATCTGTGTTTTTCACCAACTTCAGCTGTTGAAAGAATGTTGTTTTTAAATACTATGTGTTCTGTTTTGCAAAATGTTGGTGATGAAGAATATTTATTCTTGAGTGGTGACTTATTTTAATTGCACGGAGTCCAATTTGGATACCAATCATATTGAACCTCATTTACCCTCGCATCAACGTCTCATTAAGTTAATAAAAACACATAAATTAAGTGAAGTTGTTTCAAAAAAAGTTTAACGTTTTTTGGGATGAATTTAAAACTACTAAGAAGTCATTTAGAACACTGCATGGTGGGATTTTGGGAAAGTTCAGACCATTTTTTTTGTCAACAATACTCTCGGAACGTTTCTAGTGAGGAAACCACACTTTTAAATGCCTTAGAGACTGACATCGCAAAATTGCAAGAATTCACTCTTTTGCCTGGAGACCAAAATGGTGTGGAGTCTCTCTTAAAAAATAAGAAGACTCAATTGGGGGATCTATTAGGGCAGTGGTTCTCAACTCTGGCCCGCGAGATCCATTTTCCTGCAGAGTTTATCCCCAACTCTGATATAAAACACATGAACAAGCTAATTAGCGTCTTTACAATAGATGCGTTCAACTTAATGCGGCGCTGCACAAATCTGTCATCGTATGACATTTAAGTACCACCTAAGAGATTCAAGTGCAGATTGCGCGGTACGCATTTGAATCGCTCTCACGGTACTTTAATGCGATTTGCCAAACAATCTGCACAGCCCAACATTAGGTTGAACGCGTCTGTTCCTGAAGTCACTGATTAGCCTCTTCAGGTGTTTGACCAAAAGAGCAGGGGATTTACAATGGAGAATTCTCCATGGTGCTGTCGCAGTAACCGCGTTCATTTCAGTTTTAAATCCTGAGGTTGAATCTCTATGTCCCTTTTGCCTTGTCAAGGAAACAATTTTTCATGCTTTTATGAATTGCGGTAGACTGGAACCGTTATTCATGATTGTAAGTGTTTTTTGGGGAGTTGTAATGAGTTTTTCTTTTGAATTTTGTGATGGGCCAAGCAAAGTTGGCTATTTACATCAGTAGGAAAAAGAAAACGGAGCAAAATGTAAATCAGAACTTGGTAGTGTTGTTTTCTAATCTGGTGAAATCCAGAGTTCTGGTAGATTTTTATTATTATAAATCTGTTAATGATCTTGAAACTTTTGAAGGCATTTGGTGTTGTAATGAGATTCTTTGTTCTGTTTTAGAAGGTGAACTGTTTTTTACCCATATTTTATGATATATATTAAAAAAAAAAAAATTATAATAATGGTTTAATGAGGAGTTGTATTGTGTTATGGAAAATGTTCTTTTGTAATAGAGGCGTTGTTAAATCTCTCTCTCTCTCTGTCACGCTCTCTCTGTGTCTCTCTCTCTCTCTCTCTCTCTCTCTCTCTCTCTCTCTCTCTTTCTCTCTCTTTCTCTCTCTCTCTCTCTGTCTCTCTCTCTCTGTCACACTCTCTCTGTCACACTCTCTCTGTCTCTCTCTCTCTCTCTCTCTCTCTCTGTCACACACTCTCTCTCTCTCTCTCTCTCTCTCTGTCACACTCTCTCTCTCTGTCTCTCTCTCTCTCTCTCTCTCTCTCTCTCTGTCACACTCTCTCTCTCTCTCTCTCTCTCTCTCTCTCTGTCACACTCTCTCTCTCTCTCTCTGTCACACTCTCTCTGTCACACTCTCTCTGTCTCTCTCTCTCTCTCTTTCTCTCTCTCTCTCTGTCACGCTCTCTCTGTCTCTCTCTCTCTCTCTCTCTCTCTCTTTCTCTGTCACACTCTCTCTGTCACACTCTCTCTGTCTCTCTCTCTCTCTCTGTCTCTCTCTCTCTCTCTCTCTCTCTCTGTCACACACTCTCTCTCTCTCTCTCTCTCTCTCTCTCTCTCTCTCTGTCTCTCTCTCTCTCTCTCTCTCTGTCACACTCTCTCTCTCTCTCTCTCTCTCTCTGTCACACTCTCTCTCTCTCTCTCTCTGTCACACTCTCTCTGTCACGCTCTCTCTGTCTCTCTCTCTCTCTCTCTCTCTGTCACGCTCTCTCTGTCTCTCTCTCTCTCTCTCTCTCTTTCTCTCTCTCTCTCTGTCACGCTCTCTCTGTCTCTCTCTCTCTCTCTCTCTCTCTCTCTCTCTTTCTCTCTCTTTCTCTGTCACACTCTCTCTGTCACACTCTCTCTGTGTCTCTCTCTCTCTCTCTGTGTCTCTCTCTCTCTTTCTCTCTCTCTCCCTCTTTCTCTCTCTCTCTCTCTCTCTCTCTGTTTCTCTCTCTCTCTTTCTCTCTCTCTCTTCTCTCTCACTCTCTTTCTCTCTCGCTCTCTCTCTCTCTCTGTCTCTTTGTGCGCATGTGCCAGCGTTTACGGAGTAAGTGAGTGGAGTGCGTGGTGAGTGTGAGTGTTTATTTTTTCTTTTTCCTGCTTAAACTTTTCCTTCCTTTCTTCCCCTTTCATGTCTCTTGAATAGATTGTTTTGTGGTATGTAGGACAATACAATGGCTAATAGATGGTTTAATAAAGTGTGTGTAAAGTCAAAAAAGTCTCTCTCTCTCTTTCTGTCTCTCTGTCACACTCTCTCTGTCTCTCTCACACTGTCTCTCTCTCTCTCTCTCCCTCTGTGAGTGTGCATGGCGGGAGCGTGGGGTGCGTGAGTTCTCACGGGTGAGAAGAGTGATTGTTTTTGTCTAAAAACTTCTTATTTTTATTTAGTTTTGGGGGTTTTGGTAGAGTTTTTACTTTTTACTTTGAGGCAGAGTGTGAGAATGGACTCCTCACTTTCACTCCGCCATGGAGTTAGGTGTATACCTGAGACAGGTGCATTTGTTGAGGATGTACTCGTCGCTGTGGGTGAACTAATTGGATTTGAAAAAAAAATTCAGCCTCAAGGATGAATAAAGCCGTCGTGATATTCTTGAAAGGTCAAAGGTTGGTTGGCCAATTATTGATTGAAAGCGGCGTGTGGGTGAGTGGCGTGTTTTGTGTTATTTCCCCGCTGGTTTCGCTTTCAACAAAGGTTGTTGTTTCCAATGTACCACCGTTTATTCCAAATGGTTAAATTGAACGAGAATTATTTATGTTCGGAAAGCTTGCTGGCGAAATAAAAATGATTCCGCTAGGTTGTAAGAATCAAGCGCTCAAACATGTGCTTTCGATTAGATGCCTGGTGTTTATGTTTCTAGATGCACCGTCTTAGGATATTTCCTTTCAAGTAGAGCATGAAGAAAAGTCTTATATGGTTTACGCGAATACTGGCAGTCTGGAATGCTTTCAGTGCGGAAATATTGGACATAAGAAACATGGTTGTCCACATAAAAAACAGGTTGAAAGAAATGAACGTCCTAACGAAACTGAGATCCTTGATCAAGGAGGCGCGGAAGAATCTGGAAATGTAACTGATGAGATTGTGTGTACAAGTCAAATCAGCTGAAGCTACGTGTGCATCTGAGGTTGTATTTAAGAGTATTGTAAGTGAGAATCGCCTTCCTGATTCACAGGAGGAAGGAAGAATAGCATATAATGAAAAGGAAGGAAGCAGTGATGATGATGAGGAGAATTATGATGAAAGTCTATCTGAGATGTCAGATATTTCTTCTCAGGGAAGAGATGGTCAGTTGTATACTCAAACGGAAATAAATGATTTTCTAGACAAGACAGTTGGTCAGACAGTTGAGGTGAAAAGTTACTTTCCGGATATTGATAAATTCATTACCTCGGCTGTTAAAATACAGAGATCTGTAGGTTTTGATGAACTCAGTATAAGGAAAAGGTTCAGACTAAAGAAAATGGTGACAAAATTAAAGAAAAGAAGAGGTGTGACTAAAGTACCTAAACCGGTTTAATGGCACAAGGGGTATGTTTTCCTTTCCATCCTAAGCTGTCCCCTCTTTATGTTTTCCTATTCTTTTCCTTTTCTAATGGAGAGTCTAAAAATAGGATCTATTAATATGAATGGAGGGAGGGATAAAAAAAGGGCTGTTCTATCGGAGTATATTCAAGCTAAAAACGTGAATATTATTTTTTTACAAGAAACACATAGTGATGTGACGAATGAGGTAGAATGGAAAATGTGGTGGGAAGGAAATAATTTCTTTAGTCATGGCTCTAACGTTAGTGGGGGTATTGCAATTTTGTTCACAAAAAATATTAATATTAAAGTTATTTCTTTATGTGAGATGGAAAAGGGTCGAGTTTTAGCAGTTCAAGTTGAAATAAAGGGTCTAATTTTTGTATTTTTAATATATATATATATTCCCCAAATAATGGAGCGGAGAGAATAACCTTTTAAAAAAAAGTAAATGATAGTTTAAAGGTCTTTGACAAGGATGACTGTTTGGTTTAGGGTGGTGATTGGAATTGTACCCTAGATTTTACCATGGATAGAAATGGAGAAGAACCGTATCCTCCTTCTGCAAGCGTTTTTAGTAATATTATTAGAGATTACGAATTACTTGATGTGTGGAGAGAACAACATCCAAAAATAAAACTACATTCATTGAATAAAGTTTCAAGTGAACACTTTAGCGCAGCAAGACTAGATAGGTTTTATTACTCTATTATAAGAGTAATAGAGTTTTAAAATCAGTGATTTCTCCAAATGGTTTTACAGACCATAATTTGGTTTTAATTCAATTAAGTTTAATGAAATCAAGGAGTTGTAGCTTTTATTGGCATTTTAATATTAAATTGTGGTATGATATGACCTTTTGTGAGAAATTTGAATTGTTGTGGAATAAGTTGAAGGAACAAAAGAATAATTATGATAATATTGTGCAATGGTGGGAAGTGTGAAAATGTTTTTGTCAAAATTATACTGCTCATAATAACAGCTTGATAAAAATGAAAATTAGTCAATTGGAGAGAGAAATAGAACAAATTGAAATGAAAAGTAATTTAAAGTAATGGAAAATATGGGAAGGTTGGAAAAGAAAAAGAAGGCTTTAGGGACTCTTCTCCATGAACATGCAAAGGAAGCTTAAATTAGAGCTCGTTTTGCTTATTTAAAATATATGAATGCTCCTTGTTCTTTCTTTTTTAAATTGGTAAAAAAATGGAAAGAAAACAAATGTTTTACTTAAAACACCAAGACGGAACTTTGACAACTGATCCAAAGGAAATAAGTATGCTTGCAAAGGACTTTTATCAAGAGTTGTTTAGGGCACAAAAGTGTGATACGTCAAGTATAGAGTTTTTATTGAAGGATATGCCTAAATTAAATGACAAACAGAGAAAGGAGTTAGACTCCAAAATAAAAATGGAGGAACTGTCTGATGCAGTAAAACAACTCGCTCTTGGTAAAGCCCCTGGTGTTGATGGGTTCCCAGCAGAATTCTCAACTCAACTTTATTTATATAGCGCTTTTTACAATTTTAATTGTTACAAAGCAGATGTACATGAGACACATTGACTATAAGTAAAACAACTAAGGTCATATACCTTTAAGAACAAGAAAAAGGTGAAAACACAAAAGACAGACATACAAATGCTCCACACACACAATATGCATACATAATTACACACATTGACATAGACGCACACACACAAACACACTCGCAAACACGCACAGTAAAAGCACACATTTGAGATGAAGGAGAGCGAACCACGGGTCAAATATTAATGCAATATTAATTATGTAAAACTTCTGAATTCTAAAGCAGCCCCCCCGGCCAGGCAAATAGTGCAAAACATTATGCAATCATTTGTTGTTGGATGTGTTCCTGGTTCCGGTTGATCTAAATAATGCAGCCTAAATCCTTTGAGGATTAATATTATGGAAGTGTAGTGTATGCAAGATTAAAAAGATCGACTATAGTCTAGATTTAAACTGACAGAGTGTGTCTGACTCCCAAACAGTGCAGGGAAGAATATTCCAAAGTTTAGGCGCTAGATAAGAAAAGGATCTACCACCTGCACTTGATTTTGAAATTCTAGGTATTACCAACTGACAGGACGCCTGAGAGCGTAATGCACGTGGAGGATTGTAATACAATAGAAGTTCATTTAAATCCTGCGGAGCTAGACCATGTAGGGCTTTATAGGTAATAAGCAAGATCTTAAAGTTAATGCGATGCTTTATAGGTAACAAGTGCAAAGCTGACAAAACCGGGGTTATATGCTCATACTTTTTTGTATGTGTAAGAACTCGAGCTGCTGCGTTTTGAACCAGTTGGAGTTTTTGTAATAGGCCTGCAGGGCAACCACCTAAAAGTACATTTCAGCATGACAGTGAAAGCTAATTCCGTGTCGCTTTATTATATCTCCTAGAGGTAGCATATGTAATGCGAAGAGCAGAGGCCCTAAGACTGAGCCCTGTGGAACACCGTACTGGACTTGCGATTTGCGGGACACCTCATTGTTTATTGCAACAAATTGAAAACGGTCAGATAAATAAGACTTAAACCATTTCAATGCTATTCCATTAATGCCGACGTAATTTTCGAGTCTATGTAGGATTAGGCTGTGGTCAATGGTGTCAAATGCAGCAAAAAGGTCTAGCAGCACCAATAACGAAATACAGCCACGGTCAGACGCAAAACAGCTGATAATTTGTAACTCTGATCAAAGCAGCCTCTGTACTGTGACATGCTCGAAATCCAGACTGGAATTCTTCATTACAACTGAGTTGAAACTACTTTTTCCAGAACTTTAGATATAAAAGGTAAATTCGATATAGGCCTGTAATTCACTAGTTCTTTAGGGTCGAGTTTGGGTTTTTTGACAAGGGGCCTTATAACAGCCACCTTAAATGCTTTAGGCACATGTCCTAATGTCAGAGATGAGTTAATAATACTAAGAAGAGGATCTTTAAGTTCTGGGAGCAATTCTTTCAGTAGTTTTGTAGGCATAGGATATAGGTATAAATTCATCACTGTTATGCTGATAATCAGAATCTGACGTCGCTGACGACTTATTTTTTGTTAATTTAGCCACAGTGTTAAATAAAAACCTAGGGTTGTGATGGTTTTCTTCTATTAGTGATGAAAAGTAGGCGGATCTAGACATTTTATGGCATTCCTGTATTTTCGAGTACTATCCTTCCATGCTGTACAAAATACCTCTAAATGAGTTTTCTTAAAGTTCCGCTCCATTTTCCGGGTCGCTTTCTTTATAGCCTAAATGTGTTAATTATATCACGGTGTTGGGCTGCCATTTTTAATCTTCTTTAAACGCAGAGGAGCAACTGTGTCTAATGTTTCCGAGAAGGTGAAGTAAAAATTTTCAATAGTAATTTCAAGATCGTCATCATTTTTAACCATGCTAGAGAATTGAGACAATTCAAGCGGATTGTCGAGAAACGCATCTTTGGTATTTGAAGTAATCGTTCTACCATATTTGTAACAAGGAGTTTGATTTGCAGCCGTAGGCTAGTGAAGCAAACATAATATCAGATAATGATCCTGTAGTAGAGTAGGCGGGGCGAGACCGTGGTTCGAATCCGGTGAGTAATTGTGAATTAGCGCCAGCTGTGCGCACACCAGGCTCGAATCACGTAGGAGATTGGGAGCATATAAAAGAAATGAGCGACTGGACCATCGAAGAGAGAGGACCGGGCCCGAACTTGTGTTACGGTTGTATTTTTATTTCTGTTTATGTTTTGTTCGCCGGCAGTCGTCCGTGAGGGGCCGCCGGCTGTTATATTACTTTATTAAATGTTTGAAATGTCTTCCGGTTCCCGACTCCTTCCTTCCTTTTATTGAATCTTGTTACAGATCCAAATGTCTTCACTCTGCTGAAGGATTTTAACATCCTCCACATTTCTACGGTAATATAGTATTAAATCTAATGTATGATTACGAAGGTGAGTGGGTCCTGACACATGTTGACTACCGCCCATGGAGTTAAGAGTGTCTTTGAAAGCCATTCCCAAAGCATCTGTATCGTTATCTACATGGATGTTAAAGTCACCAACGACAAGGACTCTATCTGTGGCCAATACTAGTTCTGATAAGAACCCACCAAATTCTTTAATAAAATCTGTTTGGTGCCCTGGAGGTATATATACAATAGCTAGAATAAATTAAAAAAATGTTTTATCCATAGTATTAGGTGTTGATACGTGAAGTACCATGACTTCAAAATAATTGTATTTAAAATTAGACTTCTCGGAGATGCTAAAATAATTATTGTGAAGTGCAGTGACACCTCCTCCTCTACCTTTTAGACGAGGCTCGTGTTTATAGTAATAATCTTCGGGAACGGATTCTTTTAGAGTAATATAATCATCTGGCTTTAGCCATGTTTCTGTCAAACATTGCATGTCTATTTTATGATTGGTTGTCATATCGTTAACAAAAAGTGCTTTATTTGAGAGAGATCTAATATTAAGCAATCCGAGTCGTAACAGTTGATTATATGTATTTTGTTCATGTTTGATTTGTTTAACGTTTATTAATTTACTTTTAAGAGGTTTAAGCATTGTCTTATGTTTGCTAATCCAGGCGACAGACACAGTCTCTATTTTATGTTGTTTGTGAGAAGGGATTATTAAATGTTGTATATTTTGGGTATTCTGTAACGTGAGACGGCAAGCACACAGTTGGCTAAGACATTCTGTCTCCTTCCTGACCTGGGCCCCAGGTGGTCAGCCTTTAGCATTATTAAGACTATGTGCCAAATTTCTAGAGAAGAGGGAAACCCCATCCCAGGAGGGATGGAGACCATCTCGTTTCAACAGGTCAGGTCTGCCCTCAAAACTCTTCCAGTTATTTATAAAATCTATATTATTCTGCAGGCACCACTCAGACAACCAGCCATTGAGTGATGATAATCTGCAATAAATCTCATCACCACGGTAAGCATTGAGGGGGCCAGAGAATATTACAGTGTCTGACATCGTGCTTGCGAGCTCACACACCTCTTTAATATTATCTTTAGTGATCTCCGATTGACGGAGTCTAACATCATTTGTGCAGACGTGAATAACAATCTTACTAAATTTACGATTAGCCTTAGCCAGCACATTTAAATTTGACTTGATGTCAGGCACTCTGGCTCCCGGTAAACATTTGACTATGGTGGCTGATGTTAACGTTCCGGACAATAGAATCCCCGATCACTAGGGCACTTTCAGCAGGTTTCTCAGTCGGTGCGTCCCTGAGCGGGATAGAAGGTTTTGGAGGATACTTAATGAAGACATGCTGGAGGTATATAAAGTATCTTTTGAAAATGGAAGATTACTTAGTAGTTGTAAAAGGGCTGTTCTTTCATTGTTACCCAAAAAAGGGGATCTTGTTCTTTTAAAAAAATTGGAGACACGTTGCTCTGTTGTGCACAGACTATAAAATTCTTGTAAAGGTTTTCTCAAATCGTCTGAAAAAATATCTTAGTTTTTTGATACAAGAAAATCTGACTTATTGTGTACCAAAAAAAAATATTATGGATAACCTTTTCCTTTTAAGAGATGTAATTGATTTGCACATATGGACAATCAAGATCAAAAAAGGATTTTAGCAATTGATCAAGAGAAGGCTTTTGATAGAGTAGATCATTGTTATTTGTTTAATACTCTTAAGGCTTTTGGAAGTGGAGAGTTTTTTTCTGTCTGCAATAAGACTCTTGTATACTGGGCATCAGCAACGTTAAAAGTGGGAGCTGGACTAAGTCAACCAGTCTTAATAAATAGAGGTATTAGACAAGGATGTCCTTTGTCAGGACAGCTATATACTTTGGCAATCGAACTTCTGCTCTGTCAAATTAAGAAAAATATACATGGATTTTTTGTGAAGGGTTTGGAAGAAAAGCCTTTTAAAGTGTCTGCATATGCAGATGATATAACAGTTTTTATTAAAAATGAAAATGATGTCAAAATGTTAAAAGAAAGTTTACTTATTTATGAAAATGCTTCATCTGCAAGGGTCAATTGGAGCAAAAGTGAGTTTTTCATTATTGGGGATTGGCAAGAAAGACCTCCTCCAGTAGTCCCAGGTGGAGTTAAATGGGGGAAAAGAAGGTTTGAAATTTCTCAGGGTATACCTAGGGGAAGAAACATATGTGAAAAAGAATTGGGAGGGTATGGGGCAAAAAGTGTGTGAAAAATTGTCAAGATGGAAGTGGGTGTTACCTAACTTGTCATGTAGGGAAAGAGTTTTGGTAATATATAATTTAATTGCATCTATGGAGTTGTCTGCGCAATTCAGAGGACGTTGATTAAGAAGCATCTAAAAAAGCTGTCTATTTAACATGTGTGAAAGTGTTGTACGATACTGCACTTAATATGCAACGAGAGTCAAAATGGATTGGTGTTTTTGGGATAAACTCTTCCCCAAAAGGTTGTTGGAGGTCATTATATAAAACTCCAATAGAGAAGCGCACTGCAGATCTCCAATGGAGAATTGTTCATTGGGCTATAGCCACCAATAAACATGTAGCACATTTTGATTCCACTGTAACAAAGAAGTGTGTCTTTTGTAATTATGAAGAAACATTAGACCATATGTTTATGTACTATTTCAGATTAAGAGAATTATTTTTCATATTAGAAGATTTGGTTGGGAGACTGGGGGAGGTCTTTAGTATGGTCAATTTTATATATGGACCCAAATATGCTGCTGGAAGGAGGAAAAATATTTATTCAGCAAATTTCATAGTAGGTGAAGCAAAGTTAGCAATATGGCTAACAAGAAAAAGAAAACTAAGAGATGAAACTATTGTGATCCCTGAAGTAAAATTCAAAGGCCTAATAACAGCAAGAATTAGAGCAGAATTTGCCTTTTATAAATTGACAAATATGTATTGATTTTTAAAGAAATTTTTGGAATTAATGAAGTTTTGTGTAATGTCGATGAGAGTTTGGAAATTCTGTTGTAAAATTATTTATTAATATTTTTTTCAATTTCTTATTATTTCTTTTTCGTAATGAAATATGACATTATGTGGGGTTTTAAAAAGCATTTTTTTTTTATCTTGACTGTGTATAGTGGATATGTAAATATGGATAATTAAGGCGTGTAAAAGCTCTCTCTCTTCTCTCTCACTCTCTTTCTCTCTCTCACTTTCTGTCTCTCTCTCTCTCTCGCTCTCTCTGAGTGTTTGAGCGAGTGGCGGCTTGTTTGAGTGAGTTTTTCTATCTTTATTTTTCTATTATTTAAAAAATTTAGTGTAGAATAGTTTTGTTTTCCACTTGTAATTAGTTGGGGTTCGTGAAAATGCCGGTAGACTCTGATGGGTTTGCGACTTTAACAGCCCGGCATGGTTGTAAATGTTTATCGGATGAAAAAATCACTGTTGAGGACTGTTTGGATGCTATTAGTAGCGAAATAGGTGCTCGGAACATTCTGTCAGTATCTAGAATTAATAAAGCTGTCGTTGTGTTTGTGAAAGAAGAGTCCATGGTTAACCATTTAGTGGAAGTTGTCTTATCTGTTGGTGATATTTTTTGCCTGTTTTGCTGCTGTCAAGCCCTTGACAGAGGGTAACTCTTTCCAATGTGCCCCCGTTCATTTCAAATGATTCCCTTGAGCAATCGCTTAGCCGTTATGGTAAAATTATGATGCCGATTAAAATGATCCCTCATGGTGTTAAAAATCAAAATTTAAAACATATGTCTTTTAGACGCCAAACTGCAATGATTTTGAATGCTGACTTTCAATACCTAGATTTATCTGCAAAATTGACGATGGAAGGCAAAGATTACACAATTTTTATCAGCACTGAATCAATGAAATGCTTCTCCTGTGGGGTCTTCGGACATACAAAATTGAATTGCAATAATAATACGGTTCAATAAAAGGAAGGAAGGAGGGGGGAACCGGCGAACCTTTTAATAAAGTTTTAATAAAATAAACAAACGAAACACGGAAGTAAAATGCCGGCAGCCACCTTTCGATCGACTGCGGCCACAAGAACATAAATACAAACGTAAAACATGTCCGGGCCCCGTCCTCTCTCATCGACGGTCCGGTCACTCGTTCTCTTATGCTCCCGATCTCGTACGTGATACGAGACCGGTGCACGCACAGCTGGCGCTCATTAAAATTATCACCGGTCTCGAACCACGGTCTCGCCCCGCCTACTCCACTACAATGATGTTGGGGATCTTTTCACTGATGTCAGTTCCCAAGAAAGTACTGCAGGAAAAAAACAATAGCTCTCAAAAGAAACCACCTTATGATACTTTTAATCAACGAAACCAAATCTAGAGAAGTATTTCCCTTATTTACAACTGTTTGTCGATTCTTCCACTAGGTTTATGAAAAAAGCTTCTATGGATGAGCTTGCTCAGCCTGAAAGATATAGATTAAGGAAACATGTTAGTGTTTTTAGAAAAGGATTAGGACACACGTCATAAGAAATATTAATAAAGTCATGTATACTAAAGTGATATACTATTTTTTTGCATTCTTTTACCTTTTGTCATGGCAACCTTAAACATTGGGACCTTTAATGTTAATGGATGTAGATGCACAAGGAAAAGAGTTGCTTTATTTGATTATCTGCGGCAAAAAAAGGCAGATGTAAATTTTTGCAAGAAACACATACAGATCAGCAAAATCAAGCACATTGGTATAGAGATTGGAAAGGCATTATTGAATTAAGTCTTATTTGGATAAGAACCATGGTGAACCCCACCCTTCTTCCGCTGGGACTTTAAAGAAATTAAATAATTAACAAAATTTAGCTGATGTGTGGAGGGAAGAATTTCCTGGAGTCAAACAATACACATGGATAAAAGCTAATTCCAATAATCTGTCATGAGCTAGGATTGATTGCTTTTATGTCGAAAAGGCTAATGGGGTAGGTTTTTTAATAGTTCGATTTCACCATCTTTTCTGTCAGATCATCACTACGTGTCTATTGTAGTTTCTGTTTCTCTTTCTTAATTCTATAAATCACATTGGGGGTTTTATAATAGATTATTGCAGGACTGTAATTTTATTCACTCCTTTAATCTTTTCTGGAAAGCTTGGAGAAAGGAGATATGTAATTTTCAGTTACTGAGTCAATGGTGGGATGTTGTTAAAACACAAATCAAGTCTTTTTGCCAGCAGTATACTGCACATAGTGCAGGAATGCTCAAAGCAAGAATGAAATCTCTTGAACAAGATATCCTTGGGCAAACCAGTGACTGTACCAGCAATAATTCAACTTTTATTGACTCTATAGCAAATAATAAAATCCTGTTAAAGAATTGATCAGAGGAACGAGGAAAAACAGCCCTTCTATCCAGATTAAAACACACACTTGTTTAGCTGTGCATTCACAACCTGAGCACTGTGCTGGTTTACATCAACTGCACTTTTATTTCTACTTTAATTTATTTTTATTTTGCTCTTATTCTTTTCATATATACAATAACATTTTTTAATCAAATTTATTGCTGTTTTATTGTTTCTTAAAAATCTAAAGTTTTTGTGATCTTAAATCATTTGCATTTTAAAGATACATTTTATTTCTTTCTGTCAATCATTTTATGTAAAGCATTTGAATTGCACTTGTGTATGAAATGTGCTATAGAAATAAACTTGCCTTGCCTTGCCTTGCCTAAGGACTAGATTTGCACAGCTCAATGAAATGGATGCTCCTACATCATTCTTCTTTGGTCTTGAAAAAAGTCAAGAGAACAAGAGAGTTTTCATCAGTTGAAAATACCAGGAGCCAGTGTGATAACAGATCAACGGGAAATCCAATCTTACGCACTTTCCTTTTATGAGGATTTATACGGTTCGAAATTATGTGAAGACACAGCAACTGACAAACTTTCATGTGACCTATCCAAATTAAAGGAAGAAAAGCAAAATGAGTTGGATGTGCCTTTGACTTCTGGAGAGATTTCACAAAATGTTCAAGAAATGTGTTCTGGGAAGTCACCTGGATTGGATGGGCTTTCCGCATAATTTTTTTAATAATTTTGGAATCTACTGGGGCAAGACTTATATGAAGTTTTTTTCTGGAATGTATAAATCAAGGGACCCCTCCTTTGAGTTGTCGAAGACCTATTTTAACAGTGATTCCAAAAAAGGGAGACCTTGGGTCTCTGAAGAACTGGCGTCCGGTATAACTGATATGTGTTGATTTTAAGATTTTATCTAAATCCTTAACTAACAGACTTAAGAAATATATGGCATCTGTCATTCATAAGGACCAAACATTTTGTGTTCCCAAAAGGACAATATTTGATAACCTGTTTTTGATGAGGGATATGATTACAGTGGCAAAAATGCACAATTTGGATATTGTTTTTTTTCATTACATCAGGAAAAAAACGTTCGACAGGTTTAATCCCTAAAAATTTTTTTAAACTCTGAAAGCCTTTGGATTCGGTCCATATTTTGTATCCCTCATTAAATTATTATATAATGACATGTATAGTATGTTGAAGATAAATCGATCGTTAACTAGGCCTTTCTCTGTAACCAGGGGTATAAGGCAGGGGTTACCTCTTTGTGGTCTTCTTTATGCAATTTCGATTGAACCTTTACTAGTCTAGTCTCACTTAGGAGGGAGCTAAGTGGTTTTAATATCCCAAGTGGCCCCAGTGAAGAATCAGTCAAACTTACAGCGTATGCTTTATGTTCTTAAATAAACCGGAGTTAGATGTGTCTTTTAAAGTTCGGTATGAAGGAAGACATTACATGATTTATGCGAATACCGGAAGCATGAAATGTTTCGAATGTGGCGATATTGGTCACAAACGATTAGCATGTCCACACAAGGCTCGGCCTGCTTATAAAGCTGTAAATGTGGTTGAAAACACGGGACAAAATGTTGCGGGCGTAGGGAAAATGGATGACATTGTTGAACAGAATGTTGACTGAGAGGTGAGTGATTCTGGGAGCGTGCGGGCCGCATATTAAAGTGCAGTCCGCTGATAAACTTGAAGTGGATAATGATCAGAATGAGATCGATTTGAACTTGACTGAGGAAAAGACAGAATCCCCCGAGAAGGTTGTTAGGAACGAAAGGGTAGAAGATGGAGTCGATGAATATGACGAGAGTTGTGATGTAGAGATGGAAGATGATGACACGTCTTAGTTTTCTGATTTTGGGTTGCAGATAATGGACGACATTTACTCTGCGGATGAAATTAATGACTTTCTCGATAATATGTTTGGCAAAACTGTCGAAGTGTACATTTTTTTCCCTGATGTCGAGAAATTTATAGCATCAGTAATATTGCTGAATAGAACGGTGAGCCTTGAAGTACTAGATTATAAAGGCTGAAAAAGATGCTAACGAAATTGAGAAAGAATAAAGTTAAGGCAAAATGAAGAAATCACAAGTGGTGTTGTTCCTACTATGCTGTTTTCTGTCTCTCTCTATCTCCTATATATACATTTTTATGGATGTGATAAGAATAGGATCATTAAATATTGATGAGGTAGAGATAAGAATAAAGTAGCTGAAAAAAGATGAATGTCTCTTTTTTACAAGAAACACAGTCTGATTATGACAATGGAATTGTTTGGAGAATGTGGTGGAAAGGGCATCATGTTATGAGTCATGGCACAAGAAACAGTGCTGGGATAGCTATTTTATTTTCAAATGATATGAATATTAAGATTGTAAAAGTAGACGAATTGGTAAAAGGTAGATTTGTATTAGTGCAAATTGAATGGGTAGGGTTGGAATTCATACTTGTTAATGTTTATGCTTCTTATAATGGTTCAGAACGGATTACTTTTTTTTTACAAAATTAAGGGATGTTATTGAAAAATATGATGATGGTGTTTATATATTTGGAGGGGACTGGAAATGTACAATTGATTTCACTGTTGACAGAAATGGTGAAGAACCACATAATCAGTCAAGTGTTTTGTTATCAAAAGCTATTAAGGAATTTCAACATACGGATGTATGGAGAATAAGAAATGAAGGAGTAAGGCAGTATACTTGGATGAAAGTGTCTGATAATAGGGTTAGTGGAGCAAGGTTAGATCATGGTATAACAAAAAATTATGGAATAACAAGGTGATGAATACTTTTATTGAACCCAATGGTTTTTCAGATCATCATATGATCATTTTAGAGTTTAATTAAAACAAATCTGTTAAATCAAATTATTATTGGATTTTTAATACTAAATTATTGTAGGATATTTCTTTTCGTGAAGATTTTAAATTGTTTTGGAATAACTGAAAATTAAAGAAGAGTTCTTTTGAGAATCTGAGTCAATGGTGGGATGTTAGCAAAGCTCATATAAAAATGCTTTGTCAAAACTATACAAGGTACTCATCAACTAGATTAAAGAGAACAGTGGATGTCTTGCAAAAAGAAATTGAACACTTGGAAAAGCAAATCGTTTACAACAATGAAGCAACACAGTGTGATGGTTTGAAAAAAAAGACAAGAACTGAATTTGATTTTACAAGAGCAAGTTAAAGGAGCACTGATAAGGTCAAGATACTGCTCTATTAAAGATATGGACGCTCTTAGTACTTTCTTTTTCAATTTAGAGAGAAAGAGTATTCACCATAAGACAATGTGCCATCTTCTGTGTTCAGATGGATCCATTGCATTCAATCCTAAAGAGATAAGGAGGATGGCTTGAGATTTTTATAAACATTTGTATAGTGCTGAAGACTGTGATACTGATTGCGCTGAAGATTTGCTTAAAGAACTGCCTCAGCTGGGAAATTAACAGAAAAAAAGTGTTGGACAGTGAAATTACTTTTGATGAAGTTAAAGAAGCTATGTGCCAGTTGGCTAAAGGCAGATCCCCTGGGATTGATGGTTTACCAGTGGATTTTTATCAACAATTTTGGAACTTACTGGGACCCGTTTTATATGAAGTGTTATTAGAATGCATCACAGTTAATTTACTCCCAATAGGTTGTCGCAGAGCTGTTCTGTCTTTGCTCCCAAAAAAGGGGATCTGACTGTTGAAAAACTGGAGACCTTTATCATTGTTGTGCTCTGATTATAAAATATTGTCAAAGTGTTTAGCAAATAGGCTCAACCATTGTTTGAATGCCATGATAATGGTCAATTATAGATAATCTCTTTTTGTTGAGAGACACAATTGATTTTAGCCAGAAGAACAAGTATGATCTTGGAATACTGTCATTGGATCAAGAAAAAGCATTTGATTATGTCGACCATGGATACCTTTTTAATGTGTTGAAGTATTTGGGATTTGGTGATGGTTTTATTTCATATATTTAATTGTTGTACTCCAATGTTCATGTGATGGTTGAAGAAGGAGGTGGTTTAAGTGCACCAATGTCTGTATCAAGGGGAATAAGACAAGGTTGTCCACTTTCTGGACAGCTATATTCTCTAGTAATGGAACCTTTATTATGTAAATTGAGAAAAAAATTAAATGGATTTTTGATCCCTAATTGTAATTCAAAAGTGTTTTTATCAGTTTAGATGATGTTACACTTTTTATTACAGGACAAGATGACATTGTAAATTTAACAAAACATATCGGATTATATGAAAAAGCCTCTTCTGCCAAGGTTAATTGGTCAAAGAGTGAAGGTTTTATCATGGGCAAATGGAAGAAGGTCAACTTTCCACAACTACCAGAAGGATTACAGTGAAGAAAAGATGGAATCAAAATTTTGGGAGTATTTTTTGAGAATGAGCAATTTAAAAAGAAAAACTGGGAGGGACTGCTGGAAAAGGTGTCTTGCCGATTGTCGAAATGGAATTGGCTATTACCACGATTGTCTTATAGAGGAAGGGTTCTAGTAGTAAACAATTTGGCTGCCTCAACTTTGAGGCATAGGACTATTGTCATGAAACCCCCTGAGGAGTTGATCAACATTATACAAAGGACAATAGTTAACTTTTAAAAGGACAAAAAACTTAAAGGTGGCCTAATTTGTTGAGCCCAGACTTCCTCACAAGAGACAGGTGGAGAGCCCTATATAAACCTCCCATAGAGAAGCGTACTGCTGATCTGGAGTGGAGGATTATTCATGGGGCAATAGCAACAGACGGATATGTGTCACATCTGAGTACAGCAGTGAAATGGGGATTGTAGGTTTTTTGGGGCAAAGGAAGGTTTAGAACATCTGTTTTTAAAGTGTAATAGACTTCAAAATTTGTTTGAGACGCTTAAAAGTTTATTTTGAAAGTTTGATGAAGATTTTTCAGCAGAGATATTTATTGGAGGTGTGAAATATAGTTTTTCAGATAGGACAACAATGTGTCTATTAAACTTTTAGATTGGAGTGGCTAAACCAAATTAATCAGGTTGATGTAGTTTTTTACAAGAAACCCATTCTAATACTGATAATGAAAATGAATGGAGTAGGTGGTGGGAGGGAAAGTTCATTTTTAGTCATGGGACAAACAATAGCGCAGGAGTAGCAATTCTATTTTCTGATAACATAAATGTTAAAAATTTAACTGTAAATGAGGTTGTAAAAGGTAGAATGTTGTTAACTAAAATAGAGGTTGGAAAAATGGTATTTATTTTAATGAATGTTTATGCCCCAAATAATGGGGTTGAAAGGATGATTTTTTTTATGAAAATGAAAACGGAAATTCGGACACTTAATAGTAATGAATGTATTGTTTTGAGAGGAGATTGGAATTACACCACAGATTTTACAATTGATAGAAATGGTGAAGAGCCAGATAGTCGATCTAGTAATGTGTTGATAAAAGTATTGAATGAATTTGATTTACTAGATATATGTAGAATGACGTCGTGGTGAAGAAGGAGCTGAGCCGCAAGGCGAAGCTCTCAATTTACCGGTCAATCTACGTTCCTACTCTCACCTATGGTCATGAGCTGTGGGTCATGACCGAAGGACAAGATCCCGGATACAGGCGGCCGAAATGAGCTTTCTCCGCAGGGTGGCTGGGCGATCCCTTAGAGATAGGGTGAGAAGCTCGGTCACTCGGGAGGAGCTCAGAGTAGATCCGCGTCCAGGGGGCATCCGGAAAAGATGCCCGAGCCACCTCTGCTGACCCCTCTCGATGTAGAGGAGCAGCCTTCCCGGGAAGGTGTTCCGGGCATGTCCCACCGGGAGGAGACCCCGGGGAAGACCTAGGACACGCTGGAGGGAATATGTCTCTCTGCTGGCCTGGGAAAGCCTCGGTGTCCCCCAGGAAGAGCTGGAGGAAGTGTCTAGGGATAGGGAAGTCTGGGCATCCCTGCTTAGACTGCTGCCCCCGCGACCCGGCCCAGGATAAGCGGAAGAAAATGGATGGAATATGGAGAATGATCAATAAAAAAGCCAGACAATATACTTGCCTTAAAGTAACTGATCAGAGAATCTGTGGTGCACGACTAGATAGATTATGTTTGGGTAAATTGTGGAAAATAGGGTGATGAATACTTCCATTTTGCCTAACGGTTTTTCAGACCATCACAAGGTTATTTTTGATTTTCATTTTAAAAGGCAATGCAGCAGTTGTCCAAGGTCAGATCCCCAGGAATTCATGGATTGACTGTGGAGTTCTATCAACATTTTTGGAGTGTTTTAGGAGAAGATGTTTATGAGGTATTGTCTGAATGTTGCAAAAGTAAGAGTTTTCTGATAAGCTGTAGTAGGGCAGTACTTTCTTTACTTCCAAAAAAAGGAGATCTAGGTCCTCTAAAGAATTAGAGACCGGTGTCATTACTGTGTGTCGACTATAAAATATTTTCAAAATGTTTAGCTAATAGACTAAAGAGTTATCTAAGTTTATTGGTGCAGAAGGAACAGACATACTGCAGTCCTGAAAGGTCTATAATGGGCAATATTTTTTTACTACGGATGTTATGGAAATAAGTCATTTAAATAACTATGAAATTGGTTTTCTTTCTTTAGATGAAGAGAAGGCGTTTGATTGAGTTGACCACAGTTATCTATATAATGTTTTAAGGAATTTTGGTTTTGGTGACACATTTATTTCATATATTCAGTTGTTGTAATCAAATACATTTGTTCTTGTGAAAGCTGATGGTGTTTTAAGCGCACCAATACCTGTTTTTAGAGGAATCACGCAAGGCTGTCCACTTCTAGGTCAATTATATAGGCTTGTGATTGAGCCTCTTCTGTGCAGGTCAAGAAGAAATCTTAATGGAGTCTTGATTCCAAATGGAGACATAAGTTCTATGCTGGAGAAAGTATTGCTCGATTGTCTAAATGGAAATGGGTATTACCACAGATGTTGTATAGAGGGAGAGTTTTGGTTGTTAACAATCCAACTGCCTCAACGCTTTGGCACCGGATATAGGTAATGGAGCCACCAGATGAACTGATTTGCTTTATACAGAGAGCATTAGTGGACTTCTTCTGGAGCGGGCAGCACTGGATCCGAGCAGCTGCACTGTATCTACCTGTCCAGGAAGGAGGACAGGGTCTTGTGGATGTGAGGAGTCGTATCCGTGCCTTTAGAATTCAAGCAGCACAGAGACTCTTGTACAGTAAGGATTTGACTTGGGCCCAAACTGCTTGTGCTTTGCTACAGAGAGTAGGAGGATTGGGCTTGGACAAACATTTATTCCTAATAAAACTGGAGGAGGTGAGCTTGTCCGAGATTACACCATTTTACAGGTCTATGTTGAAGGCATGGAGAACTGTTTTTAAAGCAAAGAGGGACATTGATCATCAAGGACATTGGGTTACTGAAGAACCTTTGTTTTTTAATCCACTGATACAGATAAGGTTGTTATCTTCTTTGAGTATACGAACATGCTTAATAAAGAATAAAATTGTAAAACTGGGGCATCTCTTGGACAATAATTGATGGCGATCAGTAGAGAACCTCAAAGAGGTGACAGGATTACGATCATTAAGACTCACAGCAAAGCTGATGGAAGAGATTTTGAATAAAATACCAAGCAGCTACAGAGAGACCATTGCATGAAAAGAAAATGATACGATTGGATTCCCTGACAAAGAAATTGCGCCCTTAAGTAATGAAGATCTGGAGGGTGAAGACACTGGTTCAATTTTGTCCTTAAAGGTTCCTCAAATAGATTTTTCGAGTCTTTATCAAAAAAGGCCATATATCATACCACAGTAAAGGTAACTCATCAGGAATCACTTAAGGGAATAAAAGCCTCTGGGTGGCCAGGGATGTTAACTCCAGACTTTCTCGTAATGGACCGGTGGAGAAGCGAACAGCTGATCTACAGTGGAGGATTATTCACAGGGCAATAGCTACAGACAAACATGTGGCACACTTGAATCCAGCAGTGGGTGGGGAATGTAGGTTCTGTGGGGAAGAAGAGGATTTGGAGCATCTATTTTTAAGATGTGATAGACTACTAGGTCTTTTTAACCTTCTAAAGGATATGTTCAGGGGTTTTAACAAAGAATTTTCAGATAAAATGTGTTTATTGAGTTATTTGATAGGGACTGCAAAACTGACAGTATGGAAGACTAGGCAAGGCAAGTTTATTTATAAAGCACATTTCATACACAAGCGCAATTCAACGTGCTTTACATAAAATTATTGACAGAAAGAAATAAAATGTATCTTTAAAATGCAAATGATTTAAGATCGAAAAAAACTTTAGATTTTTAAGAAACAATAAAACAGCAATAAAATTGCTTAAAAAATGTGAGTGTATATA
>JAPMJR010000057.1:0-40000 GCA_029783895.1 Triplophysa bombifrons | reverse complement strand
GAGGAAGCAACTGCTCAGCGGCTAGGTTTGAGATCTACTCGTCTTGCTGCACAGCTATTGTCGAAATGGAAAACTGCCCTTAATCCAACAGAAAGGTTTTTGCTGTCCAGTTTTCGTGACGGCCACAGCAAGCCCGATTCAACAGACTCTTTCCCCAACAGAATTTTTTTAGAGACTGTTGAATCCATGCATGAAGAGTTTTTATCTTGTATTGGAAAAAACTCTATAAGTACTGTGTGATTTATTTTAACAAGAAAATGCTAGACAGAAAGATTGACACCCCATGGCGTGTTTTTTTCAAACTAGATGTGGAGAGAAAACCTGAATGGAGGGCATTGTATAAACCACCATTGATTAAAAGAACAGGCGATTTGCAGTGGAGGATGCTTCACGGTGCCATTGCTGTCAATTCTTTCATTTCAATCTTGAACCCAGATTGGTGTTGAATGCCCTTTTTGCAATGAAAGAGAAACAATTTTTCATGCTTTTGTTAACTGTGCCAGGTTGGAACCTTTGTTTTCGTGGTGAAATTGTGGTGAAATGTTTTCTTTGGAAGTGTTCATTTTTGGTTTTAAATATGTAAGAAAAAGGAGTTTGTTATATCAATTGTTGAATTTTGTTTTAGGCCAGGCTAAGCTGGCGGTGTATATAAGCAGGAAGAAGAAAGTTGAACATAATGACATAGTTGACGTAGTTGTTTTATTTTCAAATATAGTACAAGCAAGGATATTGACTGATTATCATTATTATAAGTATATGGATGATCTCGATACTTTTGAAGATATTGGGTGCTAAATGTTGTTCTGTGATCTTTGTTGCTGCCGATCTGGTGTTTACTTTCATGTGAAAGTTTTTCCCAATTTGTATTTATTTATTTTATTAATTTTTTTTTCTTTGTAAGTTGTGAATTTTAAATTGTTCTGTGATTTGTATTAAAAGTTTGGTTAAAATTCAAATTCTCTCTTTCTGTCTCTTTTCTCTCTCTCTCTCTCTCTCTCTGTCTCTCTCTTTCTGTCTCTCTCTCTCTCTCTCTATCTCTCTCTCTCTCTCTCTCTTTGAGCGAATGTGTGGAAGGAGGTGTGAGAGCACGCTTGATTTCTGGTTCAAGGTTTAATCTTTGTTTCTGTTTCTTGGGTTATTTTTCTCATTTTATTTTTTTTAGCTTGGGCATTTAGTTTATGGGATATTATCTTTTCTTTTTTGTTTAGAAAAACTTGACCAATGGAGAAAACCAAGGGAGCTCCCGCGGGTGAGGAAGAACTGTTTTTCTCTATACGGAATGGGTGTAAAGTATTTAAGGATAATGGGTTATGATCGAATATGTTCTTTTGGCAATGGGTGAGATTGTAGGTCATGAAAAAATTGTATCAGCCTCGAGAATGAACAGAGCTGTTGTGGTGTTCCTGAAAGATGAAAAAGCAGTGAATAGTCTGGTGGAAAACGGAATTATTGTATCTGACACGTGGGTGCAAGTAACGCCATTGCGAGAACCTCCAACAAAAGTCACAGTTTCAAATGTGCCTCCTTTCATTTCCAATGAGGAAATTGTTAAGGAATTGAGTCGTATCGGTAAATTTGCTGGATCTATGAAAACGGTTCCACTAAGATGCAAAAATGCCGCTTTGAAGCACGTGCTGTCTTTTAGAAGACAAGTTAACATGTTTTTAAATGCGACCACAAAATCGTTGGAAATTTCTTTTTGCATTCAACATGGTGATAGTTCTTACATGGTGTTTGCAACAACTGATAACATGCGGTGCTTTGAATGTGGAGTTTTGGGGCATAAAAGTTTTACGTGCCCATATAAAAAACAATGGGAAATTGAAACGAATGTCAGAAATACTGAAGTGCAGGCGGATCAAAGCGAAATGACTGTGATTTGCCTTCCCGGGAAGGTGTTCCGGGCATGTCCCACCGGGAGGAGACCCCGGGGAATACCTAGGACACGCTGGAGGGACTATGTCTCCCGGCTGGCCTGGGAACGCCTCGGTGTCCCCAGACCAGCGGATGCAAAAATGATGGTGATTCCAACAAAAAAACTAAAGAAAAGGGGAACTGAAAGTGATGTGGATATTTGAAGAAGTGGATGTTTTGAGATACTTCCCTGATGGAAAAAAAATTGTTAAATCAGTAATGAATGCTCAGAAGTCAGTTAACCATGAGGTAATTTCAAAACAAAAACGATATAGGTTGAAAAAGTTTTTGACGACCGTGCGTAGGTCTAAAAATGTTAAATAAGAGTTGTCTAAAAAGGAAAAAATATAAAGACACTTTTAAATGGGTTTAATCTCTATTTTTAGTTTTTTCTATATCCTTTGGTGTTTCTTTTCTCTATCCCCTATCATGGATATTCTAAGAGTTGGATCTATAAATATTAATGGGTTGAGGGATGGGGGAAACGAGCTCTGCTAACTGAATTTCTTAAATTTAAAGAGAATAATGTATTGTTTTTGCAAGAAACACATAGTGACTTAAAAAATGAGCTGAAAAAATAGTTTTAAGCCATGGCACAAATCTTAGTGCAGGAGTAGCTATTCTGTTTTCACCTTTTCTTAATGTGAAGATTTTATCAAAAACTGAAGTAGAGAAAGGGCATATTTTGATTTTTGAAAGCAGAAATAAAGAATCAATTATTTGTTTTTATAAATAGTTATGCTCCAAACAAAGGATCAGAGAATTATTTTCTTTGAAATTTAGAAGAAGTTTTTAAAACTTATTCTTAAGATTAATTTTTAATAGTAAGTGGTGATTGGAATTGTACTCTTAATTTTCTTTTAGATAGGAATCATGAAGAACCTGATATGGTATCGGCCTCTTTTTTAAAATCCATTTTTCTTAAGCATGATTTTATAGATGTATGGAGAGAAAGAAATAATGAATTGAAACAATATACATGGCTAAAAGCTTCACAAGGAAGAATAAGTGTAGCAAAACTTGATAGGTTTTATGTTAAGCGTGCAGCGAATAATAGAATAATGGACTGTAAAATTTTTCCATGTTGTTTATCTGATCATCATTTTATTACTACAAATATTGTATTGACACAGGCTAAATATAAAAGTCCTTACTGGAAGTTAAACGTAGCATTGTTGAAAGAAAAAGATTTTCATGAGAAATTTGAACTGTTTTGGAGTGAAGGGGTTTCTAAAAAATAGGAATTTGATGTATTAATACAATGGTGGGATATAGGCAAGACACAAATAAAAGTTTTTTTGTCAGCAGTATACAGCTTTTGCTACAAGAACAATAAGAAATAAAATTTTAGAAATAGAAAAATAAATATTTGATATTACATCTGGTTTGATTCACCATTCAGGTTTTTTTCACCTAGCACTTTATCAGAAAAGAAAAAAGATCTTGAAACTTTGTTGCAGGTACGGGCAAAAGGAGCCCTGATAAGATCTCGTTTTATATCTGTAAATGAGATTGATGCTCCCACTGCTTATTTTTTTAATTTGGAGAAAGTGTCAAAACAACAAAATGAAATGTACTGTTTGTCAACACCCGATTGAACCAAAGACTTCTGATGTGAGGCAGATGCGAAAAATTGCAGTTGATTTTTATTCAGAATTTTATAAAAAAGAAGAAACTGATACAGGATGTGCAAATTTACTGCAACAACTACCTTCTATTTCAAATGAACATAAACAGACTTTCGACAATGCATTTTCCTTTGAAGAATGAACTGAGGCCGTAACACAAATTAAATCAGGTCGAGCACCTGGAATTGATGGACTGTCAGGGGAGTTCTCTAAGGCTGTGTGGAAATGCATCGGAAAAGACTTTTATATGGTTATCCAAGAATGTTTTAAACAAAACCGCCTTCCCATCAGTTGTCAAAAGGCGGTGTTAACATTGTTGCCAAAAAAAGGAGATTAAGTTATTTGATGAATTGGAGGCCTGTGTCTATTTTGACATCTGATTATAAACTAATAGCTAAAGTATTGGCAAACAGATTGAAGACTGTACTGGGAGATATAATACATGAAGACCAGACGTATTGCATTCCAGAAAGAACAATATATGATAATATATATTGTTCTTTCATGGAGATATCGAGATATCATGGAGCACTCTAAATTAAATGAAGTAAATGTTGGTTTCCTGTTCTTGGATCAGGAGAAAGCATTTGATAGAGTGGATCATGGGTATTTATTTGACACATTGAATAGTTTGGGTTTTGGTGAAGTTTTTATTTCGTGGATCAAATTGTTGTATACAAATGCCTCTTGTTTTCTTAAAGTAGGAGGAGGTTTAAGTCAACCAATAAGAGTACATAAAGGCATCAGACAAGGATGGCCTTTATCTGGTCAGTTATATGCTTTAGCGGTGGAACCCTTATTGAGTGTTCTAAGAAAAGGATTATTTGCTTTAAAGGTGGGAGATGATTGTAATACTGTTAAGTTAACTGCATATGCAGATGACATTACTGTAATTATAAAAGATCAGAATGATATTGATTTTGTTAATGGCAGTATTTTGTTGTATAAGAGAGCATCATCTGCAAAACTTAATTGGAGTGAAACTGAAGAATTTTGGTGTAATGAAAACACAACAATGACCTTACCTTTTTTACAAAATGTAAAGTGGGGAAAAAAATGGTTTTAAATATTTAGGATTTTTTTGGGCTCTGAGATGTATCAAAGAAAAAACTGGGAAGGAGTTAAAGAACAAATTTGTAATAGATTATCAAAATGGAACTGGGTTGTCGCTCAACTATCTTAAAGAGGAAGAGTGTTGGTTATAAACAACCTTGTTGCCTCTATGCTTTGGCATAAATTAATTGTATTAAAACCACCAGAAAAAAATATTAGAGAAATCCAAAAATTATTTGTTCATTTTTTCTGGTTTGGACAACATTAGCTTAGAGAGTCAGTATTGTTTCTTCAAATAAATGAAGGAGGTCAAGGCCTTTTGGATATAAAATCAAAAGTTGCTGCTTTTAGACTACAAACGGCTCAATACTGTTATACCACACTTATCTCAGAAATGGATAAAAGTAGCGTGTGCATTATTGAATAGAGTGGAGCATATGAAGTCAGATAGGCAACTATTTTTAATGAATTTAAAAGCGATGGATTTAAGTGGACTCTCAACTTTTTATGTTTCAGTTTTAAATACATGGCAAATTGATTTTTAATCCTCACTTATCAAGTGTGATATTAAAATCACAGTCAGTGTGTACAAACCTAGTGAGAGCAGGAATAAGTAAGATTTGTCATCTAAGATCAAATGATCAATGGATGCCTGCAGAAAGTTTGGCTGTAAAGATTGGTATCCACTCTGTAAGAATTGTGGAAAAATTATTAACGGAGGTACAAGCGTTTTTTCCAGTCATGCCATTGCAAATTTAAAAAAAGGAGAAAATATTCCCCAACATTAGTGTGAATGTAGGGGATTGGCAGGAGTCTGATGGGAGATTGCTTTCTTTTAAAACACCTGAACTTGGCTTTTTTGACAAAATAAGAAAGCACTTAATTGTGTTTAAAATTTTTAATTAAAAAAAGCATTGAAAGACCTTCCGGAAACAAAGTGGGTTGAATTTGTTGAACCAGGTGCCTCTCCAAAAGGATGTAGTAGGATTTTATATAAAAAGCCAATTGAGAAAAGAAGTGGGGACTTACAATGGCGAATTTCCCATCGGATAATAGCACCAAATAGATTTAAGGCCCATATAAATCCTTTTCAAGAAGAAGAATGTTTATTTTGTGGGAGTAGTGAAACAGTTTGTCACATATTTATTGGATGTTCAAGAGTATTGGGAGTTCTTGGGTTGTTAAGAGAGTTGAGCCGTAATCTTGGCTTTAATTTTACAAATGTTTTTTTACATTTCTGGACCAAGATACTGTGCCTCCAATAGGAGAAAAATAGTTCAAATAAATTTCTTATTAGGAAAGCAAAAATGGCGATATGGTTAACAAGGAAGAATAAAATGCTTTGTAATGGTGGAACTGATCCTTTAGCGATGTTTAGAGCATTGGTAAAAAGCAGATTAACTTTGGAGTATAAATATTATGAAATGGTTAAAAATACTGAATCCTTTTTCTTTATATGGGGAATTGAAAACGTGTTATGTCAACCCAGTGCGGGGGGTGGCTATGATGTGTTGTTGTTGTTTTTCTACCCCAAGGGTGTTTACGGAGGGTGGTCAGGATGTGTTTTGTAATGAATTGATTGTGTATTTAAAATAAATAAAAAATGTATAAATGAAAATGTTCTGTGTCAAAATAATGAACATTGTTTGATTGTCTGAAGTATTCACTGAATACGTAGAAAATAAAGGATTGTAAAATTCTTTCTCACTCTCTCTGTCTCTCTCTCTCTGTCTCTCTTTCTGTCTCCCTCTCTATCTCTCTCTATCTGTCTCTCTCTCTCTCTCTCACACTCTCTCTGTCTCTCTAAAAGATTCAATCATTCTCAAGGGCTGCGTGGCTTTAAAAGGGTGTCTATAGGTCAAATGCAGTGAACAATAAATTCCGCAACCTCTGTGCGGTCTGTGCTCAACATTTAAAGGGACAGTTCACCTAAAGTCGAAAGTAAAGGAAAAGACAGAATGTTTTGACAATCACTACACTTGTAATGAGAAGTGTTTTTATGAAATCCCTACATCCCAAACGCATCTACAACTAATAACATCGGGTGTGATAGGTTTAAAGTGTGCAAACATTCACAATAGTCGTTTGTCTGAAGTGTGTTAAGATCTGAATGGGGCGCATTTGTTGGCTCCTTACAGCTCACGTTAACACATCTTATTTAGATTTCTTCATGCTAACCAGACGTGTGAGGACTCCTTCACATTATTGCTCTGAATTAAGCACTTAAATGGAGGTAAGGTTTATCTGAAAGTTCAGCTTGTTAAAGACAAACTTCAGGTTGTTTGTGTTTAAGAAGACTAATGGCAGGTAATGACCATTTGCATCTTCAATCAACATTAGCGATGCAGTAAAGTGTATCAGCGCATGCCAGAGAGAGAGAGAGAGAGAGAGAGGGAGAAGGGGAGAGAGAGAGAGAGAGAGCAGCTATGGGCCGCCGGTGTCCGAGCGAATGATCTTTCCCATTATCTCGGCCTTCTGCCATTTTCAACTCCCTAAACAATTTGAGTGCTCCGGACAGATCTCGCCTTCGATTTCCAATACTTCAGCACTGCAGTGAACTCTGCTTGGGTTTCCCGTGGAGCCACAAGACAGTCCAGATACACCGGAGACGCTTAGAAAACATCTGAGAGCGCAGGAACATTTCCAGATCAAAGAGTCACGTTCTTCTTCATTGAATCACTCGTCAGGGAAAAAGAACATCACCTTGAATTCCTTCATAGCACATGAATCACCTGTCATCTCATAAACTCAAACATCAACATGTGATAGGAAAAACACACCAATCACATACAATAGAGTCAAATACAATCCTCTCACCTCTCAATTAATTTGTGTCCTGAAGACAATAAGTTCTATCCAATCTCTGACATTAGAATAAATAGAGAGAGGGGGAGAGAGAGAGAGAGAGAGTGAGAGATAGTGTGTGTGAGAGAGAGTGAGAGAGAGAGAGACAGACTTTCTCTCAGAGTCATGGAGTGAGACAGGGCAGTAGTCTAAGTCCTACACTATTTAATATTTACATGAATGAATTAGCTGGAGCTCTAGAACAGTCACCAGCATCCGGTCCGACCTTACAAGACACCGAAGTGAAATGCCTCCTGTTTGCAGACGATCTGGTGCTGCTGTCACCCACAAAAGAGGGTCTACAGCAACATCTGGACACCCTGCACACTTTCTGCCAAACATGGGCCCTATCGGTTAACCTTAAGAAGACTCGAGTCATGATATTCCAAAAAAAGCCCAGTCGCCAAAACCAACATCACCGTTTCAAACTAAACAACGTGCCCCTAGAACACACCAAGAACTACACATATCTTGGTATAAACATTAGTAACACCGGAAACTTAAACAAGGCTGTGAATGACCTGAGAGACAAGGCACGAAGAGCCTTTTACGCAATCAAAAAGAATGTCAAAATTGACATCCCAACCGTAATCTGGCTGAAAATAATACAATCAATTATAGAACCAATCGCGCTGTATGGAAGTGAGGTTTTGGGTCCTCTCGCCAACCAAGAGTTCACCAGATGGGACAAACACCCAATAGAGATTCTGCAAACAGAGATGTGTAAAAACATTCTACGGGTACAGACGCCTGCAGAGCAGAATTAGGACTGTATCCTCTAATCATTAAAATACAAAAAAGAGCTTTAAAATTCTACACGCACCTTAAGAACAGCGACACAGACACACTCCATCACAAAGCCTTAAGACATCAAGAGCTGAGCCCAGAGAGAAGCCCCTTCATCCAACCGATCTCGCAACTAACTCTACAACCCCAAACATGCCCAAGTCAACCCCAAACCCCAGCCAGACTAAACCAAATGATCAAAACACAAAAAGAGAAATATCTCAAACACTGGACAGAAGCAACAGCTCAGCAAAGTAAACTGGAATGTTATCTGTCACTAAACAGAGAATATAAAGTGTCAGAATACCTCACAAGCGTATCAGACCCTAAACTAAGAAAAGTGTTGAGCATGTACAGACTCAGTGATCACCAGCTCACTGTAGAGACGGGCAGACACAGACACACATGGACACCGTGAGAAGAGCGACTGTGTCCACACTGCACACACAATCAAGTGGAAACAGAGCTGCACTTTCTCCTCTCCTGTCCCAACTACACACACATCAAAGAAACATTCTTCCCCCAGTTTACAAACTTACACAAAGACTTTGACCAGTTTCAACAAAAGGACAAGATCTCATACATACTGGGAGAAAAGTCAAGAAGCTCAAACCTGCTGCAAGATATGTCAAGTCCTGCCAAAACCAAAGAACAAGCAGCACAACACAAAACAACACTGACAGGACAACACACACAAACTGACACTATCACCCTCACTGAGAACTTTAATTAAAACTCTTTTTCTGTTTATATTGAGATGTATATATATATATATTTTTACTTATAGACTTTTAATTTTATTCTATCTTATTTTTTATCTTAATCTGTATTTCTGCATGTTTATATTTAATCTTGTGCTTTGGCAATGTAAATTTTCTTTTATCATGCCAATAAAGCTCCTTTGAATCTTGAATCTTGAATCTTGAGTGAGAGTGAGAGAGAGAGAGAGAGAGAGAGAGAGAGTGAGTGTGAGAGAGAGAGAGAGAGAGAGAGAGAGAGAGAGAGAGAGAGTGAGAGTGTGTGACAGAGAGAGAGAGAGAGAGAGAGAGAGAGTGAGAGTGTGTGACAGAGAGAGAGAGAGAGAGAGAGAGAGAGTGAGAGTGTGTGACAGAGAGAGAGACCTCGTCTTAGTGATGATCCTCTACACTAGATCAAGTCTATCTCTTATTCACACAATAACACAACAGAACATCCTCTAGAGCTCTTGACTCAGCAACACAATGTGTGTGTGTGTGCGTACCTAACACTGTTCTTAAGGAACAACCAGAGGACATGAATTATGAGGCGTGTTTAACATCAGAACAACACACACATCTCACAACACACTCTCAGCCATTAAGAAGAAGGTCAGGATTTGTCAGATGAAACTAGCATCAAGACCTCTTTATAGGTGAACATCATCAGAGCGATCACATTAGCAGGTTTGAGAGCTGTCTGAAGAATCAAAACAAGCTCTGAACGCATCTGTTCTCTTTCTCTTTTCTCTCGGTGCGTGTGTGTAGCGTGTTCTGGACTGCACAGAGCCTGAGGCATGTTTCACATGAAGACGTTAGATGACACAACCTACATTCCAGCCTCTAAAGCGGGAAAACACAGAGGAACTGGAACTTCTGCCACTGCATCTCACCAAATTTAGCAGTCTTCATGACAGAAGAACAAAACATAAGATCCAGAGAATACGGAAAGATTTCACGCGTGTTCCTGGCGGGTCTCATGTAGAGAGACAGAGAGAGAGTGAGAGAGCGAGAGAGTGAGAGAGAAAGAGAGAGATAGAGAGAGAGAGAGAGAGAGACACAGAAAGAGAGAGAGAGTGAGTGAGTGACAGTAGAGAGAAACAGGAGAGAGAGACAGGAGAGAGAGAGAGACGGTCAGAGAGAGAGGTCACACACTCTTGAGCTCCTGCAACAAACATATTTTACTACTGGATTAACTTGAAATTCCTTGGATATTTTTACAAAGGAGACATACACAAACCTTCATTAACGGAACCAGTTGCTTTTTGAATCAAACTTTTTCTCTTAATCTGGATTTCTGGAACAAAATATCAGAAAAGGACACAAAGGACACCAACCCAACAATTCTGCTTTACAAACAAACCAAAAATAACAAGAGGACTAGATTATCAAGGATTATCTGCTACCAGGTACCAAAGTAAGTACTTTACCAACACTTTATGCCAAATACTCGACAATAACTACAATCAAACAAACAAAACAAGCAAAAGAAAAGAAAGTAAAAGTTTTACTCAAAGATACAATAGTGTTACAGAAGCAGCAAACTCTGCTCAACCACATGACCCACGCCTCAGAGGTGTGATAGGAAGGTTAGAAAACGACTGGGCCAAACAAAGTAAATTCATCAACCAACACCCACACAGGTGTGAACGACCCATTTTACCATGGATGCACAACCCCAATGTGTGGAGGCCATTCCTCTACACTACCCAAAAGAGGTTACAAACGATACAGCAAGGAAAGTCTACAAAAACAAAAGACTCACAGAAAACTCAGAGACTTTATTCGCAGACCTTCATAAAGATGGTAGCACCAGTAACCTGATTTTCTACACCAACCGACCTCATTCATGGCACAAAGCCATCATCTCAGAATTCCCAAACGCTGAAAGAAAAGGCATCTGTGGGGGTTTCCAGCTAAAAATAAAAAATGAGAATGACGTAACAACGATCAATGTTAACATCTACAAAACAACAGGGATAGTTGTAGTTAAAAGCACTCAAGGACTTTTCGAGCAAAACTTCCACAGTATCAAAGGAAGATTACAACTGGAACCCAACAATGAGCAACCCACCACAGAGGAATCAGACAGAACCCCAGTTTCTGATGAGCAACAGCAACAAAGAGATCTTCCTAACGCAGAACAAACAAAGGAGCTCCATTCACACTGCTACTGTACTGACATGAGAGAGAGATTCACAGCCCTGGAGGGGGAACTAGTACAGCTCAGAGAAATGACCATTTCTCTCCAAACCACACAAAGCTCAGACCAATCCGGCAACAACCCCACAGCCAAGCAAAAAGAGGGAGAAAACATCAAGAAAGAACTGTCTTCACTTCAGGCCTGTCTTCACTTCAGAAGCAGCTAGTCCAAGGGAGGGAGAGGCTCAAGGTTAAGCTGGCATCACTGGAAACCCAGCTCACACAGCAGACAGAGAGTCACTGGACCCAGCTAACTGCTTTAAGAGAGGAGATAAGAGAACTGAAGCATGAAAAAGATACCCACCTCACAGCCCTCAACTCCAAAAATGGTCCAGAACAACAGGTCACCCTTCAAACGGACCACAGCTCACAGACCTCAGTGTCACAACCCAGCCAAAACTGTCCATCTTCACCAAACCCTTTGCCCAGTACAGATCAACACAATGAACCTGACAACACTCCAACACCCACAGAGGACTCACAGAAAACAGATATTGTCCTTCTGATAGACTCAAATGGGAAATTTATAGACGAAAAAAAGCTCATCCCCAAACAAAAGGTGTCCAAACTCTGGTGCCCCCACACACACAGTGCCCTCAGACTACTGAATGAGGACAACCCAGGATCACCAAGCCACATAATAATCCACACTGGCACAAACGACCTGAGAGCACAACAAGAAAGAGTGGCCACAGCACTAGAAAGGGTAATCGAAAAAGCTACAACCACCTTCCCAAATGCCAAAATCACCATCTCGACACTGCTACCACGGAAAGACTTCCACCCAGACACAATTCAACAAGTAAACGCAAATCTCTCTAGAACTTGTGGAGTCAAACCTCAAGTGCACCTGGCACATCACCCCACCTTGGACCTCACATGCCTCTATGACCATGTACACCTGTACAGAGCATCTGTCCCCATCTTTGCAAAGAAATTAAAAGATGTTGCTCTAAACCGCAACACCAACAACCCTCCTAGAAGCCACAGAGCAAGGCAGCACCTACCCAGACCATGGATGAACCACACCGCACCAAACAGCCAGAGACTGGGACCCCCTCCCTGCCAAAACAACAGCCAACAGACCAGAGCACCACCCCTGCTGCCTACACCCCCCACCCGGCATATGCAACAGAACTCCAGCAGCCTATGCTATGCCCAGACAGTGAGCAGAAACTCCACACCGACATCTGCACAAGCTCCAACAGCCGAGCTAAAAGACATCCATCAGATGCTGAACCTGATCTGCTCACACCTACTGTCTCAAGACAAAATCTGCAATAAATGAATAAATACCTTATGGATAACAAAGCATTTGTCATATCATATTGGAATATTCAAGGCCTGAGGTCATCTGCTTTTGGACTGGAAAGCAAAAACATAGACTTCAGCTCTGAAAAAAAAAAAAACTCAGACATCCTCATCCTAGAGGAGACATGGAGTAGAGGAGACGGACCCACTGGTCGCCCTAAAAACTACAGAGAATTCATCATTCCATCCGTCAAACTACCTGGCGTCACACAGGGAAGAGACTCATGGCGGAATGCTGATCTGGCATAAGTCTGAATACGCCCACTCAATAAAAATTATTAAAACTGGCCAGTTTTACACATGGATAGAAATCAACAAGACCATCACTTCAACAGATAAGAATATCTTACTGTGTGCAACCTACATCCCTCCAGCAGAGTCACCCTACTTCAATGAGGACAGCTTCACGATCCTGGAAGAGATCAACTACTTCCAGTGACAGGGCAATGTTCTGATCTGCGGAGACCTAAATGCCAGGACAGGCGAAGAATCAGACTCAGTTCACTCCAAGGGAGACAAACACATTCCAAGAGGAGATGTCCTTTCCACACCTACTCACACACAAAGACTAAACTACGATAAAACAACAAACAAAAATGGATGAAGACTTCTCCAGCTTTGTCGCACACTGGTTCTGTAAATGGTCAATGGAAGACTACGAGGAGATTCATACGGTAGGTACACCTATAGTTCTAAGCTGGGTAACAGCACGGTAGACTATTTCATCACGGATCTGAATCCTAACTCCCTCAGAGCGTTCACAGTCAGCCCACCATCCCCATTGTCATATCACAGTAAAATCACTCTCTACCTCAATAGATCCAAACCTAACACAGAGGCATCAAAACAAACTCATCTCCATACCCTAAAACAAACTTTCAGGTGGAAACAAAATTGCAAAGATACATACAAAAGCATAACTCGTGAACCAAAAATTCAAAACCTACTGAATAAATTCCTAGATACCCCATTTCCACACAATAATGAAGGTGTAAATTTAGCAGTAGACAGGATTAACCAAATTTTTACAATATCTGCAACGCTATCTAACCTAAAACCCACTAACACAAAACCAAACAAAAAGCCTGTAAATGAGAAATGGTTTGATAAGGAGTGTAAAAACCTTAGAAAAGAAGTAAGAATTCTATCAAATCAGAAACACAGAGATGCTAACAATGTAAACACACGCCAACTCTACCATGAAAAAGTTAAACAATATAAGGACACACTAAGAAAGAAAAAGAAACAAGATACACAAAACCAGTTAAAAGCAATTGAACAATCTCTAGAAACAAATTGCTTCTGGGAACATTGGAACACACTTAACAAACCCCACCATGAAGATCTTCCCATTCAGAACGGAGACGTATGGATAAAGCACTTCTCAAACCTCTTTAGTACAATAAACAAGAACCATGAACAAACTATCCTACACAACAAACTATGCACTCTGGAGTCAACAATTAAAGATTACCAAAACCCTTTAGACTATCCGATTACACTCGCTGAGCTAGGCCAAAATATACCAAAACTTAAATCCCAAAAAGCAAGTGGTATCGACGGTATCCTAAAAGAGATGATTAAACAAGCAGACCAAAAACAGAATAAAACACTCGCCATCCTCAAACTGTTTAATATCATCTTAAGTACAGGTATATTTCCCACAATCTGGAACCAAGGTCTCATAACTCCAATCCATAAAAGTGGAGACAAATTCGACCCTAATAATTATCGCGGAATATGTGTAAACAGCAACCTAGGTAAACTCCTCTGTAACATTCTTAACAGCAGACTTCTCCAATATCTAAACAACCAAAACATCCTGAGAAAATGCCAAATTGGTTTCCAATCCAAATACCGCACATCCAATCATACACTCTTCGTACCTTAATTGACAAAGAAACAAACCAAAATAAAAGAAAGCTCTACTCATGCTTTGTTGACTTCAAAAAAGCTTTTGACTCAATCTGGCACGAGGGACTTTTTCTTCAGTTGATTCAATGCGGCATCGGAGGAAAAAACTACGACATCATCAAATCAATGTACACCAATAACACATTTGCAGTTAAAATTGGCAACAAGCACACAGACTTTCTCTCCCAGAGTCGTGGAGTGAGACAGGGCTGTAGTCTAAGTCCTACACTATTTAACATTTACATGAATGAATTAGCTGGAGCTCTAGAACGGAAGTGAGGTTTGGGGTCCTCTCGCCAACCAAGAGTTCAGCAGATGGGACAAACACCCAATAGAGATTCTGCAAACAGAAATGTGTAAAAACATGACTGAACAAGTTTAACATTCTCAGTTAATTTTGTGGTGTTCACGTCTGACTGTTGGTCTGAATGTGCTTGTTCAGAAATCAGTCAGATGTGTTTTCTGCGCAGAATACACGTGAGCAGCTGTTCTCTGAACGCAGAATGTCTGAAAGATTCTTCAGAACGAGACATAACAGACCTTCAACCCTTTTTTCCATATGATCTCTGTCTCCCTCTCCCTCTCTCTGTCCCCCCTCCCTCTCTCTGTCCCTCTCCCCTTCTCCCTCTCCATCCCTCTCTCCCTCCCAATCCCTCTCTCCCTCCCTCTCTCTCTCTTTCCCTCTCTCCCTCCCTCTCTCTCTCCCTCTCTCTCTCCCTCTCTCTCTCTCTCTCTGTGCACGGATGATTGTAAATCTCTTGGATCTTTCACCATCAGGGCAGTAATTCAGCTCATTATAACACAGGATTGGTAATAAGCGTTATAAAGCTGTCTCCACTGATGCCTGACTGCATTAAATCCACTTTCATTCTGAGGCGCAGTGGTGCATCATGGGAAATGAGTGGGTTCACACTCGCACCTTTCACTCAATAACAGGAAATCCTTCACGTGCTGTTCATTAAAACACACAGCTATTGTTGTTCATACATGTGTTTGACCAGGACTGTAGCGTTCACTCATTAAATAAATTCTGCCCAAACCTTCAAAACACAGAGGTCAAAGGTCAAAGTCATTAAAATGTAACATATTCTGTTTTTGAAGTTGACTCAATGAAACAGCGGAGCATGAATTCCTTAATGAGTGAGTCTTCATTTACTGGAGGCCTCGCGCTCGTCGTGACGCCATTAACTGTGACAGACCGCCGATGACCCCACCAGCACAACAACAACAACAGTCTGTTTCCAGTAATAAGAGCTTCATCATGAACACACACGCACCTACACAGACACGAGTCCCCATGAGGAGGTGTGTATTCCGGTTGAGGTGCGCACCCACACTAGCAAACACACAAATACACACACAGACAGACACACACACAAACGCGCACACACACACACGCAGAGACAGACACACAAACTAACACACGCACACAGACACACAAACAAACACACACACACAAACACATACTATACTTCTGACATCAACACATTTACATGTTATTTTATGAAATGATTAGACATGAATGTGAATTATTTCTATTTTGTGGAAAAACTGAGATTAAAATCAAAACAATGTTGTCCACATAAAATAAGTTATTAGCATTTCGTTATTGTTTTAGATCGTATCTGTGCAGTTCAAGTCTTCTTTTTTCATTAATATTTTTCATGAAAGATAAATGAATATATATTCTCATGTTGTTGTATTTGACTGTGAAGTGTCTTCTGCAGCCACTGGTTTGGTGTCAGTCATTTTCAGCGCACACGCACATGTTGAGTTTACCTGTGAAGGTCACAGTGGTCTGTGTCACATGATCTCTCAGATGTCAAACTATCACCCCCTCAGGGTCGAAGAGGGCACACACTGCAGAGCGTTTCATTCATGATGTTTGTGCCATCCAGAGACCGGAGACATTCATGTCACAGTCTTTCCTGATGTTCCTTCAGAGAGTGTGAAGGCACAACATGAGGAAAGTGTCACTGAAAGAGTTTCTCAGGACTAATTTTAACATCACCGACACCCAGAGACACATTTCAGAATATCAAGTGTAACTGTATGAAAACACAGCAAAAGACATTTCCTCTGCATCATGTGAAGATCAGTCTGTGAAATACAACCTTGACATCTTTCATATTGACTGAGTGAAAACTGAAATCAAATCGAGCATTTCTCCTTAAATCATCATCAGATCATGAGAACATTACCATCACCAGAATAAAAACATGATATCTTTGGACCAAACGAGAAATAGAAGACACGAGAACTGTGTTTATTTTAAATGAATAGCTCAGTAATTATGTGATGATGTAATGTGTGTGTGTTCATGCTTTACGCTGAGATAATATCAGACATCAACTGCATCTCTGCTTCTCTTACGTGCGTAAAGACCGCCGCAGTTGAGAGCACAAAAGTGGATAGAAGTCATTCATTTTCAATTTGAGCCGGCGGCGAGCAGCGCGAGGAGCAGCGGTGCGTCTTGGCCTTTGAGGGCATCAAGGAGAGTTGAAATCAGGTTAACTTTATTGTAATGAGCTATGAAACGGTTCGGCGGCAACCAATCCGATCGTAGAAGTCTACCGCTTGAGAGGATTCCAAGAAACGCAGCCCTGAAAACTGTGGTTCCGACCAATCATATATGACGCATTCCTGTTTGCGTACAGGGACATAAATATTAAAGAATGCATGGACAAAGATGTCTTAGATTGTTTGTGTTCCTGGTGAGATGCTGATGATGTGCATTAACGTTATACATTTTCTATAAATAAGTGGGAATTTCATGCTAACTTTACCACCAGAGCATGCACAACAGTGTTACTGCTGCACAATAATATTTAGTTGCCAACCGTGTAATTACAATAAAGTTCTTCCCACCGATCAATTTCTTGTGGTCAGTCTGCACAAGATCAACAAGTTGTTGCTTTCCGGCCCCTTTAAATGCCTACATTTATAGACGTAGATTATGTAGCCATGTATTAGACACACCAGAAGTAGGAGTAACTCTCTCTCTCTCTATCTCTCTCTCTATCTCTCTCTCTATCTCTCTCCGTCTCTCTCTCACTCTCTGTCTCTGTCTCTCTCTCTCTCTCTCTCTCTCTCTCTCTCTATCTCTATCTCTATCTCTCTCTCTCTCTCTCTCTCTCTCTCTGTCTCTGTCTCTGTCCTCTGTCTCTCTCTCTCTCTCTCTCTCTCTCTCTCTCTCTGTCTCTCTCTGTATCTCTCTCTCTCTCTCTCTCTCTCTCTCTCTCTCTCCTCTCTCTCTCTCTCTCTCTCTCTCTCTGTCTGTCTGTCTGTCTGTCTCTCTCTCTCTCTCTCTCTCTCTCTCTCTCTCTCTCTCTCTCTCTCTCTCTCTGTCCTCTCTCTCTCTCTCTGTCTCTCTCTCTCTGTCTCTCTCTCCTCTCTCTGTCTCTCTCTCTCTCTCTCTCTCTGTCTCTCTCTGTCTCTCTCTCTCTCTCTCTGTCTCTCTCTCTGTATCCTCTCTCTCTCTCTCTCTCTCTCTCTCTCTCTCTCTCTGTCTCTCTCCTCTCTCTCTCTCTCTCTCTCTCTCTCTGTCTCTCTCTCTCTGTCTCTCTCTCTCTCTCTGTCTCTCTCTCTCTCTCTCTCCTCTCTCTCCTCTCTCTCTGTCTCTCTCTGTCTCTCTCTCTCTCTCTCTCTCTCTCTCTCTCTCTCTGTCTCTGTCTCTGTCTCTGTCTCTCTCTCTCTGTCTCTCTCTCTCTCTCTCTCTCTGTCTCTCTCTCTCTCTCTCTCTGTCTCTCTCCTGTCTCTCTCTCTCTCTCTCTCTCTCTCTGTCTCTCTCTCTCTCTCTCTCTCTGTCTCTCTCTCTCTCTCTCTCTCTCTCTCTCTATATAGACAGACTCTTGTATATTCGGCCGGCCCATAGTCACACATATTCAATGGAAACATGACATCAGCTGCACATTCTACAGTCATGATCCACGTGTATCTGCTACTAACCAGAAAACACATAAACATCTGTGTGTGTTTGTTAGAGGGACTGTGAGTTCTTTCTTAAAACAAAACAAGAGGTGTTTGTTTGTGGACTCCTGTACTACATTAACTGAACTGCTCATTAAATCCCAAAATCCTGTGCGTGTTGATGGATGAAGAGTTGAAGAAATAAAATACCATGTCTGTCTCTCTCACTGAGTGTATGTGTGTGTAAGGTGACTCCAGTAAGTTTAGTTTTGAAATATTTTAATGGATTAATAGAGAGAGTATCTGGTGGTGTAAACCTCATCTCTCACAATACGACACACGTTTACAAGCCGCTAAACACCCAAAGCGAGTCTGGACACATTTAATCAGCTCAACAAACACACACAGCTACTATCAGTGCCTAACGTGTGTGTGTCATCATATCAGCCCAAGTGAAAGATTTTGCTCTCTAATTTAATTAGATTCTGTGAGAGAGAATTTCTGAAGGCAAAGCTAGCAGAAATACACACACAGTAAATGTCATGCTGATTTTTAACATGTTTGACTTGCAACGTTTATTGGCAAACTACTCTTGTTCACTATTGACCGTTCTGCAAGATGTTCACACACACACACACACACACATACACAAACACTGACACATGCACAAACACACACACGCGCGCGCGCGCACACACTCACAGACACACACACACACATACACTGACACACACTGACGCACACACACACGCAGGCACACAAACACTGACGCACAAACACACACAAATTTGATTATCAGTAATATAGAAAAACAATCACATTGACACACCACAAACATTTAAACATATACAACACACAAACATGCACATACACTGACACACATGTACACACAAACAGACACACACACACACACACACAAACACACACGCTTATACACTGACACACATATACACACACATAGACGCACACACACACATACAATGACACATACTGACACTCACACACTCGTTTTAATGAACATCAAACACATTTCCCCTTTCTGTCGGTCTCTCGACGTTGTGTCGAGAACGACAGATGGGGTTCGCCCTTGAGAACCAATCAACTCTGGCGAATGAAATATGGGGAACTCTGCGAACGTAAACCCGCCAGCCAAGTGCTCACAGGCCGATCGCACCCGATTCGCTCTTCTGAGCGTTCCCCAACCGGCGTGGCATACCGTCCGGATCCTCAGGCACACACTCGGAAACGATGTGTGACGTAGATGAGATGTCGCTCGCAGCATCGGAGGGAGATTGGCATCTGACTCTGACGAATCCAAGCTCCACCCCCAGCGGTCGAGTTCAGGAGGAAGCAGAAGTGATGTCATCCATGCTAACCCGGAGATATGTGGTTCCTGAGGTCACCCCGGGTGCCATTTTTTTCCCGGAGTTGCATGAGGAGCTGTGTAAAACTTGGAACGCTCTACTCACGGACCGTTCCAGTGAAACCGGCTCCCTTACTTCCCTCGATGGTGGGGCAGCCAAGGACTACGTCGAGATCCCCCGGGTGGAAAGTCCGCCTCCGGTGCACCTGTGCCGCAGACGGCTACCACCTGGGGAGAATCGGCCACACCTACCGTCCAAAGCGTGTAAGACTTCGGCATCATTGGTGTCGAAAGCTTGCAATGCCGCGGGCCAGGCTGCCTCCTCTATATGCCATGGCCATCCTGCAGGTCCGCCAGGCCAAGGCGTTGAGAGAGCTCCACGAGGGTAAGGCCGACCCAGGTATAATGCAGGATCTCTGTGCTACCACTGACGGCGCTCTACGGGCGACCAAGGTGGCGGCAAGGGCCCTGGGTCGGACGATGTCCACGGTAGTGGTCCAGGAGAGACAACCCCGGCAGAACCTTGCGCAGATGAATGACACCGAGAAAGTCCGCTTTCTTGGTGCATCCGTCTCGCAGGGTGGGTTGTTGGTAACACCGTCGAGGACTTTTTGACGGTGAAGCAGACAGTGGCAACTAGCGACATTTTTTCATGCCGCGACTCGGCCGCCTAGAGGCCTCCGAGATCCCGCGTGACGTCTGCTTCCCGGCAACCCAGGACCCCTTCGACATCGGATCCGGTTCCTGTGTCCCCACAGGTGGCACCCTGGAAGCAGAGGTCGAGGGGGGAAACCTCCATCCTGTCAGCAACCTTCTCGCGAGAAGGAACTCTGACGGGAAGACCCCAGGGAGAACAACATCGGACCCGACCTTCACAGCCATGGCTCTGATCGGTCGGTACGGGGCGACTCGTGCCTCGTCACCAAAGCCGGGACCTTTTCATGGCCTGGCACCCACTTACTCGCAGAGTTTTTCCGTTCTCCCTGGCGAGGCGTGAGGTCGTACACATGCGACAGATGTCACCACTCTCAAACCGGCAGTGCGTGCCGTTGACCCGCCAGGCAGGCAAAAACGGCGGAGCCAACCTTCTCTCCGAGGACACCACGCGACAGACGGTTAGCTCCATGTGAGAATCTGGATTTCGTCCTGTTCCCCACAAATACTGCATCTGTGTTCATTCCAATATTCATCACATGTATTCATAGCTTTATCTTATTATTCTCTATTCTCTAGTTATTATCTCCTATTCATAATATTTGCTCCTTACTTTCTTGTTGTTTAACCTCGCTAAAGTAGTATCATGTCTTATGCTGTCTTATGTTGATATAAGAATCTGTTGTTCTGCATCTCAAGGTTCCTAATAATGTCAAGGGACACTTGTTTTGTTATTGTAATATTAAATATGTAATCATATCCGATTGATCAGGAGGAATAAGACTAAACATAAAGTCTGGTGATTTTCCACTCCTTTAGTGGTTTTATATGACGCCCCTGATGGAAGCTATAAGTATTAGTCCTTAATACAATAAACTTTGGACTCTGATTGAACAAGCACTTGTGTCTGTGTCAAACTTTGTCTCCTGGATCCAGAAACTCTGTGTGTTCCGTCGACTAGACTCTTCAACCGTAGAATTTTATTTAGACAAGGGGACGTGAGAAGTTTACATTCTTTCAGTTGGGGGCTCGTCTGCGAGAGGGGGGAGACTCTTCTCTCTTAGAACCAAGGAGAACAAAGGCCTGAGGCGCACTGACGATCGGTTCACAGACCTACATTAAAGGGGGTAAGTGTGTTTCTATACAGTTTTTTATGACTTACAGAAATCGAACGCTTACCCTGTAGGATTCTTGTGTGTTTTAAATTCATGTTAGTGGGAGTTGATTCTCCCATTGTTGTACCAATAAGGCTGGCAACAGTGATTAGTAAAATAATTATTAACGGATATGAATAGGTTTCAATTCAAGTTAGTGGGATTCACTTCCCATTGTTGTACCAATGAGGCTGGCAACAGTGATTAGTAAAATAATTATTAACGCACTGAATATGAATGGTTAATGCAGTCTTGATCACACTGTAATTCAGGATCGAAGTGTTAGCTTTGAGAAGGCTTTGTTACTCACGGAAAATAGAAAGAAATAAAATCTGTTTAATGGTTATTCTGAAAGATAACATTATTACAGTTAAAATTGAAAATATACTGCACTGTTACTGCATGATATATTAAGATATTGTTATCAGGACGGTGAATTTAATATCCACCTCTGATCGCAATATACTGGTGAAACGGTTGGTCGATTGAACACGAGGGTTTATCTTTGTTTTGTCTGTACTGTACTGTTTTATCACCGCCGGGTTTGAAAGTGTAAGATGGGGAATTCTATTTCAAGGCCACTGCCGGGCGAAACGCCAGTCGCATTTATGTACAGAAATAATCAGGGATTTTATACAGATCCATATGTTAGCAATATCGCAGGATGGTCGGAGGGAATAAAACCGAAAATTGATATGCCCTATCCGAGGGAAGGTTCATTTTCTGATGAGTGTATGTTACTGGCAAGGGGCATGTCACAAGGAGGTTGGGGAGACCCAACATGGGATTATCCATACATGAATAAAGCCTATGCAGTATGGAAAGACATGAAAAAGGTTTGGGACCAGGGTCCGGAAAAAACAAAAATTATTATGGCGTATGCAAATCAAAACCGGTGGCCATTAGAAAAGCCGCCGGGATATACAAACCCTTGCCAGACACAGACTTCTCCCTCTGCACCATCACTGCCGATAAAACCAAAAGAGATAAAACCAAAAGAGTTCAAACCGGAAAAGTTAACTGATAAACATAATGTAACTACAAACCCTCAAAATTCAATGGTGTGGGTACGCGCTGGAAACACGCTAAATGAAAGACCGCTTAGAATGTCTGATATGGAGGCAATCTGTAAAAGTTTGCCTTCTCCACAAGAAGCAGGTAAATATGTATCGATTCTGCAAACACATACAAAATATGCACATTTTTCAGGAAGAGATTTCCGAGCTGTGTTGTTAAGGACGCTAGAGAAAGATGTAACTGAGGAAATGCTGATTGAAAAATGTCCCGCATTATCACTTGACCATGATAAAATCACAAGCAGCGGTACGGCTGCGAACCCACATGAGTTGTTTTGGGAGACGGCTGCTAATGTTGAAACATTTTTCAAACAGCTGAGAGAGTTCCTTGATGAACGCTTAGGGAGTCAGCAGGACTTATCATTTGCTGCAGGCACCAAGCAGGAAGCGAAAGAATCAGCTGCACAATTTTTTGTGCGTTTTAAGAAAGCATGGGTTGAAGACTCTAAGTTGCCAATGAATAATGAAATAAAGCCTCTGTTTGTCAATACTCTGTTAAATAACATGAATCATAAACAAGCGCAGTTGATCAGAATAACAACTTCGAACTTGCATGAGATGACTTTAGACGCTCTAGGAAAGCGAATTAGAGAGCTGGATAGCTCTGGGGGGTTTTCTGTAAAACAGGAACATGCTATGTTTACAGGCTATCCTGAAAAGAGGAGGACTGAACTAACAGCTGTAAACCCGAGCCAACGGAAGAAGTCTGAGGTCATTTGTTTTCATTGCGGAAAGAGGGGACATTTCAAACGGGAGTGCAAACAGTTGCGCAAGCCGATTACTGGTGAGACACACACACAACAGCACACACCACCGAGTGGACATGAGACCGAGGGGGCTCCATACCCAACCCAGTGGCACCCCAATCAAGAATAGGGGTGCCCGCAGAGTGATCAGATTGATGTCAGTTCTGATTTATGTATGATGACCCTGACATTTTCGAATAATGGAGCAGATTTGCCTTATTTTTTCCTTATGATAAATGGGCAGTCTCAAACTTTTCTGCTTGATACAGGCGCAGATGCTTCGTCTATGACTTCTAACAGTTATGAGGGTCCCATAACTAATCAAATTATTCACTCTGTGGGAATTTCCGGAACTGACATTGCTTGTACTGTAACACCTCCTTTACAGGTTGAAGCAACTGGTATTAAACCATTTTTTCACAAGTTCACAATTATCCCAGGTGCCCCACTAAATCTTTTAGGTCGTGATATGATGCATAAATTAGGCATGGACATTAAGTTTACTGAAAACAAGGTTGTTTTTTCCTTTCTGTCTAGTTTACAGGCATCCGTCGATCCTCTGCCTACAAGTGAACTGATAAGCGGCTCAAGGGTATCTGCCTCCGGTGGCAGCATGTCTACAAGGGTGGACACCATGATTAACCCTTTGTTATGGTCTCAGTTCAGGGATGAAACTGGTTTCATTGATATGGAACCTTATCGGGCTAAACTTAAAACAAACAAACCTGTCTACATTAAACAATACCCTTTGTCTAAAGATAAGGAACAAGGCATTCAACATTTGATTGAAAATTTTGTCAAGCAGGGTGTCCTCGAACAAACACACTCACCATATAACACACCAATTAATCCTGTTATGAAAGCTGATGGGAAAACTTGGAGATTAACTCAAGACTTAAGAGCAGTTAATCAGTTAATCATACCACTCGCACCGATTGTGCCTGATGTTTTGACTGTTATGAATTCAGTGCCACATTCGCACAAGTATTTCACAGTAATTGATTTGTGTGCAGCCTTTTTCTCTGTACCTGTACACCCAGATACTCAGCCTTTGTTAGCATTTACATTTAAGGGGCAGCAATATTCGTGGAAGCGCCTTGCTCAGGGCTATGTAGACTCACCCGCTGTCTTTTCTGCAGCAGTGCACAGAACTTTGGCCAAAATGAATGATTTGCCTTCAACAGTGTGTGTGCTTCAGTTTGCAGATGACATACTCGTGACGGGGGAGACTGAGAAGGACTGTGAAAAAGCATCTATAATTGTTTGCAATGTACTTGCCGAAACAGGTTTCAAAGCTTCGAAAGAGAAACTGCAATGGGTCAAAACTAAGGTAACCTATTTGGGACATGTGCTGATGCAGGGTCTCAGAGCAATATCCACAGATAGGGTCCAGCTGATTAGAAAGGTTAAGTCCCCACGAACAGTGCAGCAGCTACAAAGCTTTCTGGGACTAATTAACTATTGTAGACAGTGGATACCTGACTGTGCAATTCACGATAGGCACCTGAGGGGTCTGATCGATCACAAAGCTCCGCCAAACACAGCATTGGAGTGGACTGCGGAAGCTGATGAACATTTCAATGCTTTGAAAGCAGCCATCACGACAGCACCAGCATTGGGCCTACCGGACTACACAAAACCTTTTCACTTGCATGTTAGGGAGACAGAGGGTGCAGGTCTGGGTGTCCTATTGCAAATTCATGGCTCAACATATAGGCCAGTTGCATATCTGTCTAAAAAGTTAGATAACATAGTCACGGGTATGCCAGCATGTCTTCGTGCGGCGGCTGCAGCGGCTCTGATTGTACAGATAGCTGAGAGAACTGTGCTGTCACACCCTTTAATATTATATGCATCCCATCAGGTTGGGGTAATCTTGCACAACATGCAAACACAACACATGACAGCGCAACGACGCTCAGGTTACGAGGCTACTCTGTTGGCAACGAAAAATCTTAGCATTCAAACAACAGCAAACATTAATCCTGCTTTGCTGGGTATTTTGGGTATGGTAGACATGGCGGATTTTGATGTTGAACATGATTGCATCGCTGAACTGACCACCTCTTACTCTTCTAGGTTCGATCTGTTGGATACGCCCCTGGAGGGGGGAGAACATATTTATGTTGATGGGTCTTGTTCAAAGCCATCTGACGGTGTCTACCTCTGTGGCTATGCTGTGGTTTCCGAGTCAGGAGAGCTAAAAGAAGCTTTTGCTCTAGATTACAATTCGGCTCAAGCTGCAGAGTTGATAGCATTAGTACGGGCCTGTGAGCTGATGACAGGAAAGAGAGCAACAATCTATACAGACTCCAAGTATGCGTGGAGTGTCCTTCACCATTATGCCAGAATGTGGGAAGCGAGGAGTTTTAAAACTGCTGATGGAAAGCCAATAGCACATGCAAATCTGATAGGACAGTTAACTGAAGCAGTTCAGCTTCCGCTCGAAGTGGCCATAGTAAAGGTCAAGGGTCACGCTTCGGGGGAGGATGAACAGACTATAGGTAATAGGAGGGCGGATGAAGCCGCAAAAACGGCAGCCCAAGCTCAGATTAAATCACCATTTCATCCAAAAGATAAAAAACATGTAGCAATGACAGTGCACATAACAAATGTGCCTGACATTGATATCAAATTCCTACAAAGTCAAACAACAGAGGGAGACTTAGAGCACTGGAGGAAAAATCTTTGCACTCCTGACAAGGCAGGGATTATTCGAGATGGACAGGGTAGAATAGCACTACCAAAATTAGGGTTAATTATCCTAATTAGACATTACCACGGGCTATCTCACACCAGTTGTGCAAAAGTAGTTCAAGCAATTAATCGATTGTATTGTATTGCTGATGTTCATAAGACTGCAAAGCTTATGTTGGATGCATGCTTAACATGTGCTCAGGTAAATCCGCACAAAGCAGCTAAGCACGATGCATTGACACATCCGGAAGCTCCTTTTCAACATTTACAAATTGATTTTACACACATGCCACCAATAGGTAATTTAAAATATCTTTTGGTAATTGTTGATCGATTCTCAAAGTGGCCTGAAGCATTTCCATGCGCAAGGGAAGATGCTAAAACAGTTGTAAAAATCTTAACGAAGGAGATTGTGCCTAGGTGGGGAATACCTTCCATTTTGGAATCGGATAACGGGACGGGCTTCACGTCAAAGGTAACGCAGCTGATTGGCATTTTAATATTCCGTACCATCCGCAAAGTGCAGCAGTCGTGGAGAGATGTAATCGAACACTTAAAACACGACTAACAAAAGCGGTACTCGACACAGGAAGAAAGTGGGTTGATTTATTGCCTGCAGTCTTGGCAGAAATAAGAATGACCCCATCTTCAACGACAAAATTTTCGCCGTTCGAGGTACTAATGGGTAGACCTTTCCCGACCCCGTGGGTCAAAGGCCGGTCTGGGATTTCTTGTTTAGGTGATCTTCAGGTGATCCAGGAAGACTACGTGACCTCCCTAGTCGAAAAGTTAAATTCGATATGTGCTGATGTTTCTTTGTGCCTTCCTCTTCCCTCAGAAAACCCTACCCATAACTTTGTTCCAGGACAAAACGTTCTTGTGAGGAGTCTGAAGCAGACAAAGGTTGGAGAACCAAAGTACCACGGACCAGCATCTGTGATTGCCGTCACACGGACAGGGGTTCTGACGGACTATCAGCCACAGTGGATACACGCTTCCAGACTGAAGTTGTGTTCTTCAGGAGAGCAGGCAAGCTCCAATTTAACATAGAATCTCCACAGGGGATTCACCTTACTACATCTCAGGGTAGAGAAAGCACTGACTAAGCCGAGGACAGAACTACCTTTTGTGAGGTGGGGGCCACCCAAAGCAAGAAGATAGGAGGCCCATTGAGCCAACAGTGCTGACTCCGCATCCCCTGAGGTGCATTAAGGGCCAAATTGAAATAAAAGGTGTTATTCCAACAGTTTCCTATGGAATTCTTAGATATCAATTCCTACACTGCGTGCACACTAGCGGAAGCCCTTATTGTGTTCGGCCCAGATCTTCTTAACGCAGTAAAAACGACCATAGGAATTGCCCCTGACCCAACTAGAGTGGTGCTGCAACGTCCAATACCAGGTAGCCTAATTCTGTATGCTTTCAGGCTAGAAGGGGGGGAATTAGTTGTAAGCAAAAGAGATTGCCCACATTCACAATGATAGAACCTAACAGGCCGTGGCACCCGTTCAGGCAGCCAGGTATGTGTGGACTGCGTGGAACAACGATTATTCTAACACTAATAAGTATAATAATCACTGGTATAATCCTAAATCAAGAAATAAAAGTAGGGAGAAATGAAACTCTCGCCACACGGCCGAAACGAGAAGTAGATGAAAGTTTCCCTGATAAAGAGACGATCAAGGTCACTCTTAGGGCAGGCAGCAGCGCGAGCTTCCTTTGTGACCCAATATCTTTAACCATGGGAGCAGCTGGCAATACAGAAGCAGTTAGGGAACAATTCGGAGAGAGTCTGTATATATGTAAGGGGTCTTGTAGGTGGTCAGAGGTGATAGCGTATCATGGCCCTGAAGCCCTAGGCACCGACCCCAGGTTTGAAATAAAGATTGTAAAGTTACGACACAGAGTAATGTGGGATGGAAAACGTTGTGTATATTGTGGTAAGGCAAAGACCATTCCTATAGGGTCTCTTCCTTCGCTTCCTGGTCCAGACCATAAGGAAAGTTATGCAGGGGTAATGAATGTTACCATAAAAGAGGTTACATTTCAGGATGAAGGAATTTACTACTGCGTGTGGGCCTTATTAGGTAAAGACCGTTATCAGGAAGTTCAAATTAAAATAGAACCACCAGCGATGAGGGAAATAAAAGAGAGAATTAAGGAACTAAGTGCAAACCCGATACCCCGCTATTTAAATAAGCAAGGGGAAGCACCCCAGGATATTGATTTCATCATGGGTTCTAATCTCGATCAAGAAACTAAAAAAGTAAGAGTTGCAAAATCTAAATGTGGTGGTAACTACGCATGTGCCTTAGCCTTACTGCAGAGAGGAGTCTTAGCAGATGAGGTTAGAGGAGATTGTTGGGTATGTATACAACTCCACTCAATGTGGAAAACGCAAGAGCTTACAGCAGGCATGCTTGTAAATGATGAGGGTGACTGCAATATGCCAAAACAAATGTCTTTAATTGTACAAATGACTCTGAATATCCGAGAAGGAAGACCACCAACATCCGTAATGCGAGACTATAACTGTTCGTATACAGGAGAACCTTTTCAAGGTCCTGCATTTTATGTAAATGCTCGTCCGGCAGAATTATGTGTGTGTTCCAAATCAAGCAGACATATAGTAGGAATGTCCGATCGTAGAAATGAAATTACTTTGTCTCAATCAAATAACGGAAGTCATAATTGCACCATACAATATCTCAATAAAACTACTGAGGGATTTGAATGTCCATTTTCACACCTAGATAGTTCACCAGGAATGATGTGGGTTTGTGGTGAAACTGCATATTACCATTTAGATGCAGGGGAATGGAAAGGTTGTTGTTATGCTGCTATTTTGTCCACAGGAACTAGCATAATGGAAAAGACAAATCTGGCCACATCTTTGAATAGACAAAAAAGGGAAATAAAACTGCCTAATTATTATGCAGGCCACCAGATTAGTGATCCATGGACTACTCCTTGGGAAAACGTGGGATGGTCCCTAGCAGGTTTGTTTACAGGAATCGGTACTACCGTTGCTCTGAACAAAATTAATGGTCTGGCATGGCAAGTTCTTTCTTTGGAAAATGACACAGCACAAGCTTTAAACTTAATCTCTAATGAATTAAAGAAAATGAGAGTTGCCGTCGTGCAACATAGACTTGCTTTGGATATATTAACAGCAGAGAAAGGAGGGGTGTGCAAAATGCTAGGAGTATCTTGTTGTTTTTCAATTCCAGATTATGCAGACAATGTCACTGACGTTGTGAAGCACATGAGAGAATCAGTTCGTGAACCCACACCGGTAGATGCAACATGGTTTCAATGGTTGGACAGCCTAGCCGGGGGATGGGGACATTGGATAACCGGTACAGTAATTCCAGTTGTGGTGACCATCTTAGTCTTGTTACTATTTTTGCCATGCATGTTGCACTGTGTGGTCGGATGTGTTAAAAGATCTGTTACTTCCTTTACAACCAAAGGAACCGATCGAGTGATGTTAGCAAAAAGAACGACTGACGTCAACCAGGCTATGCTGGTTAGACGCACATCTAAAAGTTATCGTCCGAAAGATCAGAATCAAACTTGGGGATCCATATTTGATCGTAACAGCGATACGGACGAGGATGACAATGATTATGTTCACACACCTGAGTTAGAACCAGAACCAATACCGGTGATAGAAGAACCAAGAAATGTTGATGAACGTGACAATGTAATGGAAGAAGATAATGGGCTTGACGATTCGGTAATTGAGATTGGCACGGTAGATGATGAAGAGTAGATATAATTATTTTTATGTTTTCGTTTTTATTGAGGGTGATTGGTGTTGTTATGTTTTTATCACAAATCAGTCTGATTGATCTTTTACCTCAAAGATCAGCTTGCACACCAGAAAACCACACAAAAAAATACGCAAATGCAATTATCCTTTTATTAAAGACTTTGTATTAACCTTTTGTACTACTCTATATATTTGTGCTTTAAAGGGACACAGGACAGCTTGTAAGACCGTTGGTCTGAAAGTGGCCATTGTGAGAATCTGGATTTCGTCCTGTTCCCCACAAATACTGCATCTGTGTTCATTCCAATATTCATCACATGTATTCATAGCTTTATCTTATTATTCTCTATTCTCTAGTTATTATCTCCTATTCATATTCTTTGCTCCTTACTTTCTTGTTGTTTAACCTCGCTAAAGTAGTATCATGTCTTATGCTGTCTTATGTTGATATAAGAATCTGTTGTTCTGCATCTCAAGGTTCCTAATAATGTCAAGGGACACTTGTTTTGTTATTGTAATATTAAATATGTAATCATATCCGATTGATCAGGAGGAATAAGACTAAACATAAAGTCTGGTGATTTTCCACTCCTTTAGTGGTTTTATATGACGCCCCTGATGGAAGCTATAAGTATTAGTCCTTAATACAATAAACTTTGGACTCTGATTGAACAAGCACTTGTGTCTGTGTCAAACTTTGTCTCCTGGATCCAGAAACTCTGTGTGTTCCGTCGACTAGACTCTTCAACCGTAGAATTTTATTTAGACAAGGGGACGTGAGAAGTTTACATTCTTTCACTCCAACAAACCAATGATGAAGCAGACCGTCCCCTTGGTCACCCTGTCAAAGTCCCTGGGAGCTCGAGAGCTGCCCACACTGTCTCGCTGGCTAATGAGGGCGGTCCGTCTTGGTTACTCGATCCAATTCGCCAGAGACTCTCCCAAGTTTCGGGGCATCATCTCTCCCTCTGTCAGAGGCAGGGACGCCTCCGTACTTCGGGTGGAGGTCACCACCCTTCCGGCAAAACAGTTATTGAGTTTGTCCCTCAAACCAAGATGTTCAGTGGGTCACGACCCGCACTTCATCGTTCCAAGAAAGACGGCAGGTTGCGCCCCATAGGTCTGAGTACCCTGAACAGAGCACCTTCACAAGCTGCCGTTCAGGGTGCTCACGCAGAGGCGCATCCTGACATCTCTGGGACCCCCCGACCACCACACTGGAAGGTTACAGTTTCGTGAAAGCTTCGAGCTGACATGCCCAGGCCTGTTTCTGTCGCTTTGCTAGAGATTGTGACACGATACAGCGGCGTGGCGTTTTCCATAGGTAACCCCATCTGTTGTTCTCGACACAACGTCGAGAGACCGACAGAAAGGGAATGTCTTGGTTACGTCTGTAACCTCAGTTCCCTGATGGAGGGAACGAGACTTCTTTTTTTTTTGATATATGGTCTTTTCCTTTTCTGTTGGTAAGTTTTCCTTTTTGTGCTTGTTTAAGTTTTGCTTGTTTTGGGAAGGGTATTGAATGAGTGTTTTCGGTTTGGCCTCGTGGCGGGTGTTTGAGATGGAGTTTCACTCAGGTGAGGGTGACTCCTCTCTCTCGCTTCGTCATGGCGTTAGATTTTTCAACGGAAGCCGGCGTCTCAGTCGAAGAAGTGCTTGTGGCAATAGGCGAACAGGTGGGGTATAGCAATGTTGTTTCGGCCTCAAGGATGAACAAGGCTGTAGTGATTTTTCTAAAAGAACGGAACTTAACCAGTCGGTTGATTGAGAGCGGCATTTTGGTAAGTGGTGTTTTTACAGTTGTTTCTCTGCTGGTGGCTCAATCGAGCCGTATAACAATCTCAAATTCCCCTCCTTGAACTGTCACCTTACCGTGGTGGAGGGGTTTGAGTACCCGAAAGACCCTAGGAGCTATGTTGTCAGGGGCTATATGCCCCTGGTAGGGTCTCCCAAGGCAAACAGGTCCTAGGCAACGGGTCAGACTAAGAGCGGTTCAAAAACCCTTATGATGACAACTAATTGGAGGAGTCATTGAAACACGTTACGTCTTTTAGACGTCAAGTGTTTATGTTTTTGGATTCAGCGGTTCTTGACATTTTCTTTCGAGTTATGCACGAGGGCAAGTCCTACATGCTTTATGCAAGTACTGGAAGTTTAAAATGTTTTGAATGTGGTGAAATAGGTCACAAAATGCGTGCCCTTATAAAACGAACACTGAGAATAACGAGTTGGAAAATGAAATGGCAGGAACGAGTTGTTGAAATGAAATGGTAAGGCCGGGCAAGCCAAAAGAGAGTGATGACAGGAAAAGAAAGAGTTCAGAGAAAACTGAAAGGAAGGGAGATGAATCAGAAAACAAAGAATCACAGAAGAATCAGGATGAAAGCGAAGAAGAAATAAATGTTGAAAAAAGAGTGATTCTGTTTGCGAGAACGTTAAGAAAGATAATGTGAATGGGTTTCAACGTGTAGATGAAACTGGAAACAGTGATGAACATAATGCTAAGGTTGTTGATAGAGATGATGATGAGGAGAAGATGGCTGATGATAATGAAGTCTTTCAGGAATGTCTGACATATTTTCTCAGAGTGGTGATGATCAGTTATATACAGTGAAAGAAATAAATTCCTTGATAAAACAATTGGAAACACTTACGATATTCAGACATTTTTTCCTGATGTTGAAAGATTCTTGAGGTCGGCAGTTAAAGTACAGAGGAGTGTAGGATTGGAAGAACTGAGCCGAAGTAAAAGATTTAGACTGAGAAAAATCGTGACGAATATAAGAAAAGAAAGGAAATGGGTTAAAAAGTAATTTAATGATCATGTCACAAAGGGTGTTTTTCTGCTGCTTTGTTTTTCAATTTTTTTACTTCTTATGGAGAGCATAAAAATGGGGACAATCAACATTAATGGGGGAAGAAATTACAGAAAAAGGGCTGCCTTGTATGAATCAATAAAAAATTAACATTTGGATATTACTTTTTTACAGGAAACCCATAGTGATTTAAGCAATGAAATAGAATGGAAAATGTGGTGGGAGGGGAAGATTTTTCTAAGTCATGGTTCCAATTTAAGTGTTGCAATTATTTTTTCCCAAAAGCTCAATATGACTAATATATCCTTCTACAGTTGTGTTCAAAATTATTCAACCCCCACTGAAATTGATTGTTTTGGTCGGTTTGACATTGATTATGATCATTCAGTCATCCTGCTTACAATTTAATCAAAGAGGCACGTGTATGTCAGACAAATATAACATAACATTTATAATGAAATAACCACAAATGTCTTTTCTGAGCTCACATCATTATCAGTTTTATTCAACCCCCAAGTGACATTCAATCTTAGTACTTAGTACAACATCCTTTTACAGTTATAACAGCTTTTAAACGTGAAGCATAGCTTGACACAAGTGTCTTGCAGCGATCTACGGGTATCTTCGCCCATTCATCATGGGTAAAAGCCTCCAGTTCAGTCACATTCTTAGGCTTGCGCACTGCAACTGCTTTCTTTAAGTCCCACCAGAGGTTCTCAATCGGATTTAAGTCTGGTGACTGCGATGGCCACTTCAAAATGTTCCAGCCTTTAATCTGCAACCATGCTCTAGTGGACTTGGAGGTATGCTTGGGATCATTGTCCTGTTGAAAGGTCCAACGTCTTCCAAGCCTCAGGTTTGTGACGGACTGCATCACATTGTCATCCAATATCTCCTGGTACTGAAGAGAATTCATGGTACCTTGCACACGCTGAAGCTTCCCAGTACCTGCAGAAGCAAAACAGCCCCAAAGCATGATTGACCCCCCGCCATGCTTCACAGTAGGCAAGGTGTTCTTTTCTTCATAGGCCTTGTTCTTCCTCCTCCAAACATAGCGTTGATCCATGGGCCCAAACAGTTCTAATTTTGTTTCATCAGTCCACAGAACACTTCTGTGGTTTGTCCACATGACTTTTGGCATACTGCAGTCGACTCTTTTTATTCTTTGGGGACAGCAAGGGGGTGCGCCTGGGAGTTCTGGCATGGAGGCCTTCATTATGCAGGGTGCGCCGTATTGTCTGAGCAGAAACTTCAGTACCCACATCTGACAAATCTTTTCTCAGTTCCTCAGCAGTCACACGGGGACTTTTCTCCACTCTACGCTTCAGGTAGCGCACAGCAGTCGAAGTCAGCATCTTCTTTCTGCCACGACCAGGTAGCGTTTCAACAGTGCCCTTTGCCTTGAATTTGCGAATGATGCTTCCTATGGTGTCTCTTGGTATGTTTAACATCTTTGCAATCTTCTTATAGCCATTGCCCTTCCTGTGAAGAGTAATCACCTGTTCTCTTGTTTTCCTGGACCATTCTCTTGACCTCACCATGTTTGTAACCACACCAGGAAATGTCTAGAAGGAGCTGAGTATCACAGTCATTTTAAAGCTGCCTAATTGGTGCTTATTACGCTTTATTGCTGCTCCCTGATATCCACAGGTGTTTTCAATACCTGATTGAAAACACTTCATTGAACCTCTGTTCTTCAGAGTGGTAGTCTTTAAGGGGTTGAATAATTATGTCAATGAAAAATTCACAAAAGAAACATGTACTACTGTATTACAAAACTAATTGATGTCATTTTAGTTGCATATGGTTCTTTAAGAAGTCCTTGTAGGATTTCATTCTGAATACAATTACAAATGTACACTAAATTCCCTAAAACCATTTACAGCATTGGGGGTTGAATAATTTTGAACACAACTGTATGAGATAGTTAAAGGTAGAATTTTGGTTGTAAAAGCAGAGGTAATGGGGTTTCATTTTCTTTTTATCAATATCTCCACACCAAACAATGGAGCAGAAAGAGTTGATGTTTTTAAAAATGTATCTAGTGCTCTAAAAAATAATGACAATGATGTATGTATAGTTCTTGGTGGAGACTGGAATTGTACTTTAGATTTCACACTAGACAGAAATAGCGACGAACCGTATCCCCAGTCTGCTAATTTGTTAAGCAGCATTATAACAAAATTTGACTTGGTTGATTTTGGAGGGTAAAACACCCAACAGTGAAGCAATATACATGGGTTAAAGCTTCTCATGACCACATAAGTGCTGCAAGGTTGGATGGGATGTATATAAGTAAAACATTTTCTTATAGAGCTTTAAAAGTCCAAATGGGTTTTCTGATCATCATTTGTGTATGATAGAAATGAGTTTAAAAAAGTCACAATATTGTAGCTATTACTGGCATTTTAATCAAAAATTATTACATGACTCTGTTTATTGTGAAAAGTTTGGGCTATTTTGGTCTAGATGGCAAGAACAAAAAACCGAATATGAAGATTTAGTGCAATGGTGGGATGTTGGAAAAGCACAAATAAGAATCTTTTGTCAGAATAAGACAGCTAACTCAAAGAGACTTTTGAAGGACACAATTAAAACACTTGAGAGAGAAATCACTGAAATTGAAGGAGGAATTATTGAAGAAAATTCAGAAGAAGTGGAACAATTAAAGGGGAAAAAGACTGCTGGCGTCTCTGTTCAATGAAAGAGCAAAAGAAGCTCTGATAAGAGCCTGTTTTTCTTCAATACCAGATGTAGATGGTCCAAGTTCATACTTCTTTAATTTGGAAGAAAACTAATGATACATTTGACACTACCAGATGGGACTTCAATAACTTATCTGAAAGAAATGAGAAACCATGCAGACTTCTACATTCATCTATTCAAAGCAAGAGACTGTGATACTAATTGTACGGACGACCTTCTAAGAGATTTGCCAAAGCTCACATATGAGGAAAGACAATGGCTTGATGCCGATATTCAAATAGATGAAATATCAGAGGCTGTCAAAAAACATTCTAACGGTCTGTCTCCTGGCATTGGTGGACTTCCGTCTGAGTTTTATAAACAATTCTGGACTCTTTTAAAAGAAGACTTCTTTGAAGTTTTTCGATTATCTCATAAAAGAGCAGTTTTAACCTTATTACCAAAAAAAGGTCATCTTGGCATGGTAAAGAACTGGAGACCTGTAGCCTTATTGTGTACTGATTATAAAATCCTTGCAAAATGTCTTTCAAATAGATTAAATAAATGTTTGGAATATGTTATCAATGAATTTCAAACCGATTGTGTGCCGGAAAGAACTATAATGGATAATCATTTTCTTGTGTGTGATGTAATGGATCTGGCAAATGCTAGTAATGAGGATGTAGGTTTTCTGTCAATTGATCAAGAGAAAGCGTTTGATAAAGTTGATCATTCGTATTTATTTAAAACCCTGAATGCATTTGGTATTGGTGAGATTTGTATTTCTTGGATAAAACGGCTGTACACGTGAGCTTCTGCATTGCTAAAGGTGGGAGGGGTGCTAAGCTATCCAGTGTCAGTTCATAGAGGCATAAGGCAAGGCTGTCATTTATCAGGACAGTTATACGTGTTGGCCATTGAACCTTTATTATATAAACTGAAAGAGAAATTGCAGGGGTTTATGATAGATGGCTGTGAAAATAGACCAATTATTTTTTCTGCCTGTGCTGATGATATAACTGTTTTTATAAGAAGTGAGATAGATGTTCTGAGTTTAACAAAAGTTTTAAACACTTATGAAAAAGCTTCGTCAGCCAGAGTGAATTGGGAAAAGAGCGAGGGATACTTGTCAGGAGATTGGCTCGGGAAGCCCCCTCCTGTTCTTCCAGGGGGACTTTAATGGGGCAAAGAAGGTCTGAAGATGTTGGGAGTGTTTTTAGGAACAAAGAAATTTAGGGAAAAAAATTGGCAGGGTATGGTGGAGAAAATGAGTGATCAGTTTTCTCGATGGTCGTGGGTGCTACCTCAGTTATCTTACAGGGGCAGGGTGTTGGTCACAAACAATCTGGCCGCTCCTAGTTATCGCACAAAATGAATGTTATGGACCCCCCAGAAAGTGTTGTTAAAGAGCTACAAAGGAAGTGAATTGACTTTTTCTGGGATGGATAGCATTGGAAAAAATCTGCTGTAATTTTCCTACTCATTCAAGAGGGAGGACAAGGCCTGATAGACATTGAGAACAGGATAAAGACGTTCAGGCTTCAAGCAGCTCAAAGATTGTTGTATGCGGAACCATGCTGGGCTGATACAGCTTTTGCAGTGTTGAAAAAATAAATTGTAAATATGATAAACAACTATTTTTAATTAAACTGGCTAACATGGATTTGAGGAGTTTTCCCCTTTTCTACAAAACTGTTTTGAGAGAATAGACCTGATTTTTCAAAGTCAAGAGAGATCTTTCAAACATTGGACTTTGGATGGAGAATTAACCTCTTTTTAGTAATCCGATGGTACAAGTACAGGCACTGGAGTCCAGGAGCATACAGAGCGCAATGGCGACAGCAGGCTGCACAAGAATTGAGGACTTAAAGAATGGTGCAAACTGGAAAAGTCTAGAAGAAATGTGCAACATAACAGGTGTCAAGTCCACAAGGATCATGAAGGGAATAATGGATGGAATTGTCTCAGCTCTACCTTCTGCCTTTGGACAAAGCCCGGCGGAGGATGAAGTTCCCGAACAAAACAGAGAGAGACACTTTCCCTTAGTGGAAATTTAAGGCACTCTATAATATTTGTGTGAAAGTGTCACACTATATGCACTAAAAGACTGCAAAGAGACAAAATGGTCAGAATTGTTTGGGCCAGATTTATCCCCTAGTGGCTGTTGGAGGTCCCTGTATAAACTCCCTATTGAGAAACGCACTGCGGATCTCCAGTGGAGAATTATACATTGGGCAATAGCTACAAACAGACACGAGGCACACATTGACCCCACTGTAGGGAAAGAATGTCTTTTTTGTGGTACTGATGAGTCAATAGATAATTTGTTTTTAAATTGTTCAAGGTTAAGAGGATTGTTTCAGATCTTGGAAGAGTGGGTCAGGAATTTGGGGGCAGTGTGTGATAATTAACTTTTCATCTTTGGGCCAAAATATGTGGTATCAGATAGAAAAAAAATCTCACTGACTAATTTTGTAATAGGAGGGGCAAAAATGTCAATATGGCTAACACGGAAAAGGAAATTAAAGGGAGAAGGGGAAGTAGGTCCTGCGGTGGTCTTTAAGGCCCTTATAGCAAATAGAATCAAAGCAGAATTTGTATTTTTTTAAACTGACAAATAACTTGAATGGTTTTATTGAAATTTGGGCTCTGAATGATGTGCAGTGCACATTGAATGATGAAAATGAATTGTTTTTAAATTAAAAATGAGGTTCTGTGACTGTAAAATGTGTTTAAATCAAGAATCTATTTAAATATATTGTACAGGGATATATGTAAATGTTTTTTTTCTCTCCTTTTCTTTTTTTATATTTTTTTTTGTTACAAGAAAACAAGTGTGAAGGAATGTTGACTACAATGTTTTTAATATAAAAGTCTGTTAAAGGTCTCTCTCTCTCTCTGTCTCTCTCTGTTTCTCTCTCTCTCTCTCTCTCTCTCTCTCTCTCTCTCTCTGTGTCTCTCTCTCTCTTTCGCTCTGTTTTGATCTCAGAGGCTTAAAGCATTTGTTGAGGAGTGCAGTGGATAAGCCGCTATACTTTCATGAACTACATCTCCCGTAATTCCTCTGGAGAAGTTGTGAAATCCCACTCGAGCGGGAGGCTGTGTGAAGGATTCACCGAAGAAGCATCTCTCAATCTTCTGACACATGACTGGTGGATAGACACTAAATTAACCCATGAGACCTTCTGCTCAAACCTCTTTCAGTCTTTCACAATTCATACACGTCTACAAAATATCATCAGACTTTTAACATCAGCAGAACATTTTTGAGAAAGTGACAGAAGATTTAAATGATTTTCATATAGCTAGCTTTCCTGTAGCTCAGTGGTAAGAGCATTGCATTAACAACGCAAGGTTGTGGGTTCGATCCCAGGGGATTGTAAATACCTATGTAAAATGTATAGGATAAAGCAATGTAAGTCACTTTGGATAAAAGCGTCTGCCAAATGCCTGAATGTAAATGTAAATGTCATATAGGCTCACTCACTCGCAACCGATTGCTAAAACTGTGCTTTTGAATAACTGAAATATTCAAATAAACTTTTAAACAGTTACGTACACACTACAGAATAGTCTCAACAAGATCAGACTTAAACAGATTCACACAAATGTAGGTTTATAATTACTAATAAGCACTAATAAACTTTTAGTCAAAGTCAGTGAGCGCAGCTGTGACACAACAGAGGAGAACTGATATATATTATATTGAATTATTTTAAATTCAATTGAATGTTTATAGTTATTATGTGTCATGGAAAAAAAAGTACCTGCCATTGTAAATTGAGAACAAACAAGCAGTTTTGTGTAGAATTGTATAAGTTACCTGAGCCAACACTCTGTGTGTGTGTGTGTGTGTGTGTGTGTGTGGGGGGGTGTACTTGTACATCTATCTTTATGAGGACCAGTTTGAGTTTTAGACCAGCAGAGTTCAATTCAATTCAAGTTTATTTATATAGTGCTTTTCACAATGTGCATTGTTCCAAAGCAGCTTTACAGGAGCAAACATGAAAAACAGAAAAGGTAAAACACAGCACAGTGCACGGTGTTTATAGAACAAGCAAGATCATTCTAATAAATAAATAAATAAATGCAGTCTCCCTGTGAGCAAGCCAACACTGCCCTGCTGTGGCGAGGAACCCAAAGTCCAATGATTGATTAATGAAGAACAAAACCCTCAGGAGAAACCAGGCTCAGCCGGGAGGGCCAGATCCCCTCTGACGTGTCATAGCTGCACTCAGTGACCGCGACCAAAAGCCACCGAGCAAATATCCATAAGGAAGAGGGAGAGCCCACCATCTGCACCCAGAAAGTCCCACACGGTCCCACTCCACAATCAACACCAGAAAACAGAGGAACAACCCCTTTAAAGGGCTGTTTGACGGTCAAGACCTGGTTTTAGGGTTTAGGTTATAATCAGGTTTAGGTTATAATCAGGTTTAGGGTTAGGGTCAGGTACTCACTTCTGATGGTTAGGGTAAGGAGCTAGAGATAGTATTGCGTCAATGTATGTCCTCATACAGATAGCTGTGCAGACATGTGTGTGTGTGTGTTTGTGTGTCAACAGCAGAAGAAATCACATGAAATCACTGTCATAACCTGCAACATTTCATAAACATTTCTAGAAAAAACATGTGACTTACCCACTTGAGATGAATCACCTACAGAACAGAGAGAGAGAGAGAGAGAGAGAGAGGGGGGAGTGAGAGAGAGACAGAGAGAGAGTGAGAGAGAGACAGAGA
>JAPMJR010000056.1:137500-147666 GCA_029783895.1 Triplophysa bombifrons | reverse complement strand
TTTCCTCCGCTTAGTAATATGCTTAAATTCAGCGGGTCGTCTCGTCTGATCTGAGGTCGCAATCGGATTGCTTGAGTCGGCCGCCCGGGCGGGCCCGGGGCTGGCCTCGGAGCTTTTCGCCCACGGCGCGCCGCCCCCCGTCCCGGCGGAGAGACGCGCCCGGACCCCCGTCGCGGTCGGCAGGTGAAGGATCACCGGCAGCCGCGCGGGGAGGCCGAGACGCGCCCTCGCGGGGCGGGGAGACGGCAGACGCCGGGGGCGGTCTGCACTTGGGAGGACGAAGGCGCGCGGGGCGCCTGCGAGCCTCCAGCCGCGGTCCCGCCGCCGTGGCGGCGGGTCCGATCGATGGGAAAGCGACCCTCAGACAGGCGTGGCCCCGGGAGGAACCCGGGGCCGCAATGTGCGTTCGAAGTGTCGATGATCAATGTGTCCTGCAATTCACATTAGTTCTCGCAGCTAGCTGCGTTCTTCATCGACGCACGAGCCGAGTGATCCACCGCTAAGAGTTGTCTCAGAGTTTTCGACTTGCGTCGGGTCCGTGTGCCAACATGGGTTTGAAGGGAACAAAGGGGTGTGGACCCCGGGCGGGCGCCCGGAGCGACCCGCCGTGGCGGGGGAGCTCCGGGTCTTTGAACCCACGGCCCGTCCCCCGCCCTCGCGGGCGGGGGGCGCACCTACGGGTACCCGCCGGGGGCGGCGGGGGCGTGCGGGGTCCGTGCGGGACGCGGCGTCGGCCGATCGTCCCGCGCCGGGCTCGCCCGCCCCGCGCCGAGGTACAGGTCCCGAGGGCCGGACGGGGGTCTCCCCCCGCCCGGCGCCTTTCGCGCTCTCTCGCGCTCGACCCGGTGCTCCCCGCGGCTCTGCGGGCCGCGGGGCCGGGCCGGACGGCCTTGTGACGGGCCTCTGTGGTGGGGGCCCGGGGGCCCCCTGGGAGACGGGACGGGGGCCGTGGTCCCCGCCGCCGCTCTGGGTTCGGGCGCGCGCCCGGCCAACGACAATGATCCTTCCGCAGGTTCACCTACGGAAACCTTGTTACGACTTTTACTTCCTCTAGATAGTCAAGTTCGATCGTCTTCTCGGCGCTCAGCCAGGGCCCGCGAGGAGCCCCGGCGAGGCCGATCCGAGGACCTCGCTAAACCATCCGATCGGTAGTAGCGACGGGCGGTGTGTACAAAGGGCAGGGACTTAATCGACGCGGGCTCGTGACCCGCGCCTACTGGGAATTCCTCGTTCGTGGGAAACAGTTGCAATCCCCGGTCCCGATCACGAGCGGGGTTCAGCGGGTTACCCGCGCCTCTCGGCGCACGGGTAGGCACACGCTGATCCGCCCATTGTGGCGCGCGTGCAGCCCCGGACATCTAAGGGCATCACAGACCTGTTATCGCTCCGTCTCGCGTGGCTGAACGCCACTTGTCCCTCTAAGAAGTTGGACGCCGACCGCGCGGGCCGCGTAACTATTTAGCAGGAGGGAATCTCGTTCGTTATCGGAATCAACCAGACAAATCGCTCCACCAACTAAGAACGGCCATGCACCACCACCCACGGTATCGAGAAAGAGCTATCGATCTGTCAATCCTTTCCGTGTCCGGGCCGGGTGAGGTTCCCCGTGTTGAGTCAAATTAAGCCGCAGGCTCCACTCCTGGTGGTGCCCTTCCGTCAATTCCTTTAAGTTTCAGCTTTGCAACCATACTCCCCCCGGAACCCAAAGACTCGTGGTTTCCCCCACGCTGCCCGGCGGGTCATGGGAATAACGCCGCCGGATCGCGGGTCGGCATCGTTTACGGTCGGAACTACGACGGTATCTGATCGTCTTCGAACCTCCGACTTTCGTTCTTGATTAATGAAAACGTTCTTGGCAAATGCTTTCGCTCTCGTCCGTCTTGCGCCGGTCCAAGAATTTCACCTCTAGCGGCGCAATACGAATGCCCCCGGCCGTCCCTCTCAATCATGGCCCTGGTTCGTGAAACCCACAAAATAGAACCGGAGTCCTATTCCATTATTCCTAGCTGGGGTATTCGGGCGGGCGCTCGGCCTGCTTTGAACACTCTAATTTTTTCAAAGTAAACGCTTCGGACCCCGCGACGGACACCCAACCAAGGGCATCCGGGGGGCGCCGAGAGGCAGGGCTCGGGACGGGCGGCAGCTCGCCTTGCGGCGGTCCGCCGGCCCGCGCCCGAGGTCCAACTACGAGCTTTTTAACTGCAGCAACTTTAATATACGCTATTGGAGCTGGAATTACCGCGGCTGCTGGCACCAGACTTGCCCTCCAATGGGTCCTCGCCCATGGGTTTAGGATACGCTCATTCCGATCGCAGGGCCTCGAAAGAGACCTGCGTCGTTATTTTTCGTCACTACCTCACCGAGTCGGGAGTGGGTAATTTGCGCGCCTGCTGCCTTCCTTGGATGTGGTAGCCGTTTCTCAGGCTCCCTCTCCGGAATCGAACCCCGATTCCCCGTCACCTGTGGTCACCATGGTAGGCGCCTAGAGTACCATCGAAAGTTGATAGGTCAGACATTCGAATGAGTCGTCGCCGCCGCGAGGGCGCGCGATCGGCCCGAGGTTATCTTGAGTCACCAAAGAGACCGGGCCGCCGCCCGAAGACGGCAGACCCGGTTGGGTTTTGGGGCTGATAAATGCACGTATCCCCTGGGCCCCCGCGAGGAGGTCCGGGTCAACGCTCGTTTGCATGTATTAGCTCTGGAATTACCACAGTTATCCAAGTAACTGGGAGCGATCAAAGGAACCATAACTGATTTAATGAGCCATTCGCAGTTTCACTGTACCGGCCGTGTGCACTTAGACCTGCATGGCTTAATCTTTGAGACAAGCATATGTTACTGGCAGGATCAACCAGGTAGCCTCCGGGAGGCCGCGTTGACGCGGGCTTCCTCGTCGCGGGTCTCGCGCCCCCCGCGAGCGGGGGGTGAGCGGGGCCGCTAATAGGCGCGTGCGCGGGCGCTTCCCTTTAGCAAGGAGGGGTGGCCCTGTGGGGGCCGTAACGCAGAAAGGTGTTTCGCGGGGCCGGGGTCGGACGAAAGCGCCAAGGTGGGTCTCCCCCCTCAGGCCGCCGCCCGCCGCACGGCCGCCGGTGGCGGACGCTTTGTGAATGACCGGTCGTCTGAGTCTCCCAGGGAGGGGTTTCGGGCGAGCCCCGCGGGGCTCCCCTGGAGGCCGAAGCGCTGATCGGGGAGGAACCGACTGCCCATGACGGTCGCGAGGACCGGGCAGGGGCCTGCCCCTGGCGCTCGTGGATTTCCAATCTACCAGGTGTGTGCCTGGTCCGAAGACCATGTTTTACCCCGGCCGTTGACCCGTGGACTTTCGGGTGGCTAGGGGGGCCTCCCCGGAGGAGGCCCTTCAAGTCCGTGTTCTTATAGGTCTGAAGGCCACCAGACGGGGGGAGAGGCGGCCGTTCAGACACGGTTCTTCGGATTCTCACGGCGGAGCGAGTCCGCCCGCGAGTCCGTTCAGGTCACCACCTGACAGCTGCAAATGAACCGACGACAGCTGATTTTTCCCTAGCTCCGGAGAGCCTGCCAGTCCGTGTTCTTATAGGTCTGAAGGCCACCAGACGGGGGGAGAGGCGGCCGTTCAGACACGGTTCTTCGGATTCTCACGGCGGAGCGAGTCCGCCCGCGAGTCCGTTCAGGTCACCACCTGACAGCTGCAAATGAACCGACGACAGCTGATTTTTCCCTAGCTCCGGAGAGCCTGCTAGTCCGTGTTCTTATAGGTCTGAAGGCCACCAGACGGGGGGAGAGGTGGCCGTTCAGACACGGTTCTTCGGATTCTCACGGCGGAGCGAGTCCGCCCGCGAGTCCGTTCAGGTCACCACCTGACAGCTGCAAATGAACCGACGACAGCTGATTTTTCCCTAGCTCCGGAGAGCCTGCTAGTCCGTGTTCTTATAGGTCTGAAGGCCACCAGACGGGGGGAGAGGTGGCCGTTCAGACACGGTTCTTAAGGACGCCCGTGAGGGTCGTCATCAGCGCCTAGTCCGCTCAGGTCACCACCTGTCGGCTAGTTTGAGCCAATCGCAGCTGATAATTCAGTAGCTCCGGAGAGCCTACCAGTCCGTGTTCTTATAGGTCTGAAGGCCACCAGACGGGGGGAGATTTGGCCGTTCAGACACGGTTCTTAAGGACGCCCGTGGCGGTCGTCATCAGCGCCTAGTCCGCTCAGGTCACCACCTGTCGGCTAGTTTGAGCAAATCGCAGCTGATATTTCAGTAGCTCCGGAGAGCCTACCAGTCCGTGTTCTTATAGGTCTGAAGGCCACCAGACGGGGGGAGATTTGGCCGTTCAGACACGGTTCTTAAGGACGCCCGTGAGGGTCGTCATCAGCGCCTAGTCCGCTCAGGTCACCACCTGTCGGCTAGTTTGAGCAAATCGCAGCTGATATTTCAGTAGCTCCGGAGAGCCTACCAGTCCGTGTTCTTATAGGTCTGAAGGCCACCAGACGGGGGGAGATTTGGCCGTTCAGACACGGTTCTTAAGGACGCCCGTGAGGGTCGTCTTCAGCGCCTAGTCCGCTCAGGTCACCACCTGTCGGCTAGTTTGAGCAAATCGCAGCTGATATTTCAGTAGCTCCGGAGAGCCTACCAGTCCGTGTTCTTATAGGTCTGAAGGCCACCAGACGGGGGGAGATTTGGCCGTTCAGACACGGTTCTTAAGGACGCCCGTGAGGGTCGTCTTCAGCGCCTAGTCCGCTCAGGTCACCACCTGTCGGCTAGTTTGAGCAAATCGCAGCTGATATTTCAGTAGCTCCGGAGAGCCTACCAGTCCGTGTTCTTATAGGTCTGAAGGCCACCAGACGGGGGGAGATTTGGCCGTTCAGACACGGTTCAAAGGACGCCCGTGGCGGTCGTCATCAGCGCCTAGTCCGCTCAGGTCACCACCTGTCGGCTAGTTTGAGCAAATCGCAGCTGATATTTCAGTAGCTCCGGAGAGCCTACCAGTCCGTGTTCTTATAGGTCTGAAGGCCACCAGACGGGGGGAGATTTGGCCGTTCAGACACGGTTCAAAGGACGCCCGTGGCGGTCGTCATCAGCGCCTAGTCCGCTCAGGTCACCACCTGTCGGCTAGTTTGAGCCAATCGCAGCTGAAAATTCAGTAGCTCCGGAGAGCCTACCAGTCCGTGTTCTTATAGGTCTGAAGGCCACCAGACGGGGGGAGATTTGGCAGTTCAGACACGGTTCTTCGGATTCTCACGGCGGAGCGAGTCCGTTCAGGTCACCACCTGACAGCTGCAAATGAACCAACGACAGCTGATTTTTCCCTAGCTCCGGAGAGCCTACCAGTCCGTGTTCTTATAGGTCTGAAGGCCACCAGACGGGGGGAGATTTGGCAGTTCAGACACGGTTCTTCGGATTCTCACGGCGGAGCGAGTCCGTTCAGGTCACCACCTGACAGCTGCAAATGAACCAAAGACAGCTGATTTTTCCCTAGCTCCGGAGAGCCTACCAGTCCGTGTTCTTATAGGTCTGAAGGCCACCAGACGGGGGGGGATTTGGCCGTTCAGACACGGATGTCCGCCTCCCCTCAGCGGACCTCCGCGGAGCCCCTGGCCGACAGGGTGCACCGAACCCAGCCAAAATCAGCCCTCCAAAGCTGATTTCATGGAGCTCCGGAGATTTTTTCGCCCGTAATTTTTCTAAGTCCACACACACGGATGTCCGCATCCCCTCAGCGGACCTCCGCGGAGCCCGTGGCCGAAAGAGTGCACCAAACCCGGCCAAAATCAGCCTGCTGTAGTTGATTTTTTGTGGCTCCGGAGAGCCTACTAGTCCGTGTTCTTATAGGTCTGAAGGCCACCAGACGGGGGGAGATTTGGCAGTTCAGACACGGTTCTTCGGATTCTCACGGCGGAGCGAGTCCGTTCAGGTCACCACCTGACAGCTGCAAATGAACCAACGACAGCTGATTTTTCCCTAGCTCCGGAGAGCCTACCAGTCCGTGTTCTTATAGGTCTGAAGGCCACCAGACGGGGGGAGATTTGGCAGTTCAGACACGGTTCTTCGGATTCTCACGGCGGAGCGAGTCCGTTCAGGTCACCACCTGACAGCTGCAAATGAACCAAAGACAGCTGATTTTTCCCTAGCTCCGGAGAGCCTACCAGTCCGTGTTCTTATAGGTCTGAAGGCCACCAGACAGCGGGAAATTGAGCAGACACGGATGTCCGCCTCCCCTCAGCGGACCTCCGTGGAGCCCGTGGCCGAGAGGGTGCACCAAACCCGGCCAAAATCAGCCTGGCGCAGCTGATTTCATGGAGCTCTGGAGCTTCTTTTTCTCCCGTATTTTTTCTAAGTCCACACCTTTCTGGAAACCTTATGGCCGTTCGGACACGGATGTCCAGCGGACCTCCTTGGAGCCCGTGGCCGAGAGGGTGCACCAAACCCGGCCAAAATCAGCCTGGCGCAGCTGATTTCATGGAGCTCTGGAGCTTCTTTTTCTCCCGTATTTTTTCTAAGTCCACACCTTTCTGGAAACCTTATGGCCGTTCGGACACGGATGTCCAGCGGACCTCCTTGGAGCCCGTGGCCGACAGGGTTCACCAAACCCGGCCAAAATCAGCCTGGCGCAGCTGATTTCATGGAGCTCTGGAGCTTTTTTTTCTCCCGTATTTTTTCTAAGTCCACACCTTTCTGGAAACCTTATGGCCGTTCGGACACGGATGTCCAGCGGACCTCCTTGGAGCCCGTGGCCGACAGGGTGCACCAAACCCGGCCAAAATCAGCCTGGCGCAGCTGATTTCATGGAGCTCTGGAGCTTTTTTTTCTCCCGTATTTTTTCTAAGTCCACACCTTTCTGGAAACCTTATGGCCGTTCGGACACGGATGTCCAGCGGACCTCCGCGGAGCCCGTGGCCGACAGGGTGCACCAAACCCGGCCAAAATCAGCCTGGCGCAGCTGATTTCATGGAGCTCTGGAGCTTTTTTTTCCGTTTTTTCACTAAGTCCACACACGCCCCATGGCCCTTCAGTCCGTGTTCTTATACATCTGAAGGCCACCAGTCACGAAACCTTTTGGCCATCGATGTCATGGAAGTCCACCTCCCCTCAGCGGACCTCCGCGGAGCCCGTGGCCGAGAGGGTGCACCAAACTCGGCCAAAATCAGCCTGGCGCAGCTGATTTCATGGAGCTCTGGAGCTTTTTTTTCTCCCGTATTTTTTCTAAGTCCACACCTTTCTGGATACCTTATGGCCGTTCGGACACGGATGTCCAGCGGACCCCCGCGGAGCCCGTGGCCGAGAGGGTGCACCAATCTCGGCCAAAATCAGCCTGGCGCAGCTGATTTCATGGAGCTCTGGAGCTTTTTTTTCTCCCGTATTTTTTCTAAGTCCACATCTGTCTGGAAACCTTATGGCCGTTCGGACACGGATGTCCAGCGGACCTCCGCGGAGCCCGTGGCCGAGAGGGTGCACCAAACCCGGCCAAAATCAGCCTGGCGCAGCTGATTTCATGGAGCTCTGGAGCTTTTTTTTCTCCCGTATTTTTTCTAAGTCCACACCTTTCTGGAAACCTTATGGCCGTTCGGACACGGATGTCCAGCGGACCTCCGCGGAGCCCGTGGCCGACAGGGTGCACCAAACCCGGCCAAAATCAGCCTGGCGCAGCTGATTTCATGGAGCTCTGGAGCTTTTTTTTCTCCCGTATTTTTTCTAAGTCCACACCTTTCTGGAAACCTTATGGCCGTTCGGACACGGATGTCCAGCGGACCTCTTTGGAGCCCGTGGCCGACAGGGTGCACCAAACCCGGCCTAAATCAGCCTGGCGCAGCTGATTTCATGGAGCTCTGGAGCTTTTTTTTCCGTTTTTTCACTAAGTCCACACACGCCCCATGGCCCTTCAGTCCGTGTTCTTATACATCTGAAGGCCACCAGTCACGAAACCTTCTGGCCATCGATGTCATGGAAGTCCGCCTCCCCTCAGCGGACCTCCGCGGAGCCCGTGGCCGAGAGGGTTCACCAAACCCGGCCAAAATCAGCCTGGCGCAGCTGATTTCATGGAGCTCTGGAGCTTCTTTTTCTCCCGTATTTTTTCTAAGTCCACACCTTTCTGGAAACCTTATGGCCGTTCGGACACGGATGTCCAGCGGACCTCCGCGGAGCCCGTAGCCGACAGGGTGCACCAAACCCGGCCAAAATCAGCCTGGCGCAGCTGATTTCATGGAGCTCTGGACCTTCTTTTTCTCCCGTATTTTTTCTAAGTCCACACCTTTCTGGAAACCTTATGGCCGTTCGGACACGGATGTCCAGCGGACCTCCGCGGAGCCCGTGGCCGACAGGGTGCACCAAACCCGGCCAAAATCAGCCTGGCGCAGCTGATTTCATGGAGCTCTGGAGCTTTTTTTTCTCCCGTATTTTTTCTAAGTCCACACCTTTCTGGAAACCTTATGGCCGTTCGGACACGGATGTCCAGCGGACCTCCGCGGAGCCCGTGGCCGACAGGGTGCACCAAACCCGGCCAAAATCAGCCTGGCGCAGCTGATTTCATGGAGCTCTGGAGCTTTTTTTTCCGTTTTTTCACTAAGTCCACACACGCCCCATGGCCCTTCAGTCCGTGTTCTTATACATCTGAAGGCCACCAGTCACGAAACCTTTTGGCCATCGATGTCACGGAGGTCCGCTTCGCCTCACCGGACCTCCGTGGAGCTCGTGGCCGACAGGGTGCACCAAACCCGGCCAAAATCAGCCTGGCGCAGCTGATTTCATGGAGCTCTGGAGCTTTTTTCTCTCCCGTATTTTTTCTAAGTCCACACCTTTCTGGAAACCTTATGGCCGTTCGGACACGGATGTCCAGCGGACCTCCTTGGAGCCCGTGGCCGACAGGGTGCACCAAACCCGGCCAAAATCAGCCTGGCGCAGCTGATTTCATGGAGCTCTGGAGCTTTTTTTTCTCCCGTATTTTTTCTAAGTCCACACCTTTCTGGAAACCTTATGGCCGTTCGGACACGGATGTCCAGCGGACCTCCTTGGAGCCCGTGGCCGACAGGGTGCACCAAACCCGGCCAAAATCAGCCTGGCGCAGCTGATTTCATGGAGCTCTGGAGCTTTTTTTTCCGTTTTTTCACTAAGTCCACACACGCCCCATGGCCCTTCAGTCCGTGTTCTTATACATCTGAAGGCCACCAGTCACGAAACCTTTTGGCCATCGATGTCACGGAGGTCCGCTTCGCCTCACCGGACCTCCGTGGAGCCCGTGGCCGAGAGGGTTCACCAAACCCGGCCAAAATCGGCCTGGCGCAGCTGATTTCATGGAGCTCTGGAGCTTCTTTTTCTCCCGTATTTTTTCTAAGTCCACACCTTTCTGGAAACCTTATGGCCGTTCGGACACGGATGTCCAGCGGACCTCCGCGGAGCCCGTAGCCGACAGGGTGCACCAAACCCGGCCAAAATCAGCCTGGCGCAGCTGATTTCATGGAGCTCTGGACCTTCTTTTTCTCCCGTATTTTTTCTAAGTCCACACCTTTCTGGAAACCTTATGGCCGTTCGGACACGGATGTCCAGCGGACCTCCGCGGAGCCCGTGGCCGACAGGGTGCACCAAACCCGGCCAAAATCAGCCTGGCGCAGCTGATTTCAAGGAGCTCTGGAGCTTTTTTTTCTCCCGTATTTTTTCTAAGTCCACACCTTTCTGGAAACCTTATGGCCGTTCGGACACGGATGTCCAGCGGACCTCCGCGGAGCCCGTGGCCGACAGGGTGCACCAAACCCGGCCAAAATCAGCCTGGCGCAGCTGATTTCATGGAGCTCTGGAGCTTTTTTTTCCGTTTTTTCACTAAGTCCACACACGCCCCATGGCCCTTCAGTCCGTGTTCTTATACATCTGAAGGCCACCAGTCACGAAACCTTCTGGCCATCGATGTCATGGAAGTCCGCCTCCCCTCAGCGGACCTCCGCGGAGCCCGTGGCCGAGAGGGTTCACCAAACCCGGCCAAAATCAGCCTGGCGCAGCTGATTTCATGGAGCTCTGGAGCTTTTTTTTCTCCCGTATTTTTTCTAAGTCCACACCTTTCTGGAAACCTTATGGCCGTTCGGACACGGATGTCCAGCGGACCCCCGCGGAGCCCGTGGCCGAGAGGGTGCACCAATCTCGGCCAAAATCAGCCTGGCGCAGCTGATTTCATGGAGCTCTGGAGCTTTTTTTTCTCCCGTATTTTTTCTA
>JAPMJR010000056.1:115000-127500 GCA_029783895.1 Triplophysa bombifrons | reverse complement strand
TTCTCACGGCGGAGCGAGTCCGCCCGCGAGTCCGTTCAGGTCACCACCTGACAGCTGCAAATGAACCGACGACAGCTGATTTTTCCCTAGCTCCGGAGAGCCTGCCAGTCCGTGTTCTTATAGGTCTGAAGGCCACCAGACGGGGGGAGAGGCGGCCGTTCAGACACGGTTCTTCGGATTCTCACGGCGGAGCGAGTCCGCCCGCGAGTCCGTTCAGGTCACCACCTGACAGCTGCAAATGAACCGACGACAGCTGATTTTTCCCTAGCTCCGGAGAGCCTGCTAGTCCGTGTTCTTATAGGTCTGAAGGCCACCAGACGGGGGGAGAGGTGGCCGTTCAGACACGGTTCTTCGGATTCTCACGGCGGAGCGAGTCCGCCCGCGAGTCCGTTCAGGTCACCACCTGACAGCTGCAAATGAACCGACGACAGCTGATTTTTCCCTAGCTCCGGAGAGCCTGCCAGTCCGTGTTCTTATAGGTCTGAAGGCCACCAGACGGGGGGAGAGGCGGCCGTTCAGACACGGTTCTTCGGATTCTCACGGCGGAGCGAGTCCGCCCGCGAGTCCGTTCAGGTCACCACCTGACAGCTGCAAATGAACCGACGACAGCTGATTTTTCCCTAGCTCCGGAGAGCCTGCTAGTCCGTGTTCTTATAGGTCTGAAGGCCACCAGACGGGGGGAGAGGTGGCCGTTCAGACACGGTTCTTAAGGACGCCCGTGAGGGTCGTCATCAGCGCCTAGTCCGCTCAGGTCACCACCTGTCGGCTAGTTTGAGCCAATCGCAGCTGATAATTCAGTAGCTCCGGAGAGCCTACCAGTCCGTGTTCTTATAGGTCTGAAGGCCACCAGACGGGGGGAGATTTGGCCGTTCAGACACGGTTCTTAAGGACGCCCGTGGCGGTCGTCATCAGCGCCTAGTCCGCTCAGGTCACCACCTGTCGGCTAGTTTGAGCAAATCGCAGCTGATATTTCAGTAGCTCCGGAGAGCCTACCAGTCCGTGTTCTTATAGGTCTGAAGGCCACCAGACGGGGGGAGATTTGGCCGTTCAGACACGGTTCTTAAGGACGCCCGTGAGGGTCGTCATCAGCGCCTAGTCCGCTCAGGTCACCACCTGTCGGCTAGTTTGAGCAAATCGCAGCTGATATTTCAGTAGCTCCGGAGAGCCTACCAGTCCGTGTTCTTATAGGTCTGAAGGCCACCAGACGGGGGGAGATTTGGCCGTTCAGACACGGTTCTTAAGGACGCCCGTGAGGGTCGTCTTCAGCGCCTAGTCCGCTCAGGTCACCACCTGTCGGCTAGTTTGAGCAAATCGCAGCTGATATTTCAGTAGCTCCGGAGAGCCTACCAGTCCGTGTTCTTATAGGTCTGAAGGCCACCAGACGGGGGGAGATTTGGCCGTTCAGACACGGTTCTTAAGGACGCCCGTGAGGGTCGTCTTCAGCGCCTAGTCCGCTCAGGTCACCACCTGTCGGCTAGTTTGAGCAAATCGCAGCTGATATTTCAGTAGCTCCGGAGAGCCTACCAGTCCGTGTTCTTATAGGTCTGAAGGCCACCAGACGGGGGGAGATTTGGCCGTTCAGACACGGTTCAAAGGACGCCCGTGGCGGTCGTCATCAGCGCCTAGTCCGCTCAGGTCACCACCTGTCGGCTAGTTTGAGCCAATCGCAGCTGAAAATTCAGTAGCTCCGGAGAGCCTACCAGTCCGTGTTCTTATAGGTCTGAAGGCCACCAGACGGGGGGAGATTTGGCAGTTCAGACACGGTTCTTCGGATTCTCACGGCGGAGCGAGTCCGTTCAGGTCACCACCTGACAGCTGCAAATGAACCAACGACAGCTGATTTTTCCCTAGCTCCGGAGAGCCTACCAGTCCGTGTTCTTATAGGTCTGAAGGCCACCAGACGGGGGGAGATTTGGCAGTTCAGACACGGTTCTTCGGATTCTCACGGCGGAGCGAGTCCGTTCAGGTCACCACCTGACAGCTGCAAATGAACCAAAGACAGCTGATTTTTCCCTAGCTCCGGAGAGCCTACCAGTCCGTGTTCTTATAGGTCTGAAGGCCACCAGACGGGGGGGGATTTGGCCGTTCAGACACGGATGTCCGCCTCCCCTCAGCGGACCTCCGCGGAGCCCCTGGCCGACAGGGTGCACCGAACCCAGCCAAAATCAGCCCTCCAAAGCTGATTTCATGGAGCTCCGGAGATTTTTTCGCCCGTAATTTTTCTAAGTCCACACACACGGATGTCCGCATCCCCTCAGCGGACCTCCGCGGAGCCCGTGGCCGAAAGAGTGCACCAAACCCGGCCAAAATCAGCCTGCTGTAGTTGATTTTTTGTGGCTCCGGAGAGCCTACTAGTCCGTGTTCTTATAGGTCTGAAGGCCACCAGACGGGGGGAGATTTGGCAGTTCAGACACGGTTCTTCGGATTCTCACGGCGGAGCGAGTCCGTTCAGGTCACCACCTGACAGCTGCAAATGAACCAACGACAGCTGATTTTTCCCTAGCTCCGGAGAGCCTACCAGTCCGTGTTCTTATAGGTCTGAAGGCCACCAGACGGGGGGAGATTTGGCAGTTCAGACACGGTTCTTCGGATTCTCACGGCGGAGCGAGTCCGTTCAGGTCACCACCTGACAGCTGCAAATGAACCAAAGACAGCTGATTTTTCCCTAGCTCCGGAGAGCCTACCAGTCCGTGTTCTTATAGGTCTGAAGGCCACCAGACAGCGGGAAATTGAGCAGACACGGATGTCCGCATCCCCTCAGCGGACCTCCGCGGAGCCCGTGGCTGAAAGAGTGCACCAAACCCGGCCAAAATCAGCCTGCTGTAGCTGATTTTTTGTGGCTCCGGAGAGCCTACTAGTCCGTGTTCTTATAGGTCTGAAGGCCACCAGACAGCGGGAAATTGAGCAGACACGGATGTCCGCCTCCCCTCAGCGGACCTCCGTGGAGCCCGTGGCCGAGAGGGTGCACCAAACCCGGCCAAAATCAGCCTGGCGCAGCTGATTTCATGGAGCTCTGGAGCTTCTTTTTCTCCCGTATTTTTTCTAAGTCCACACCTTTCTGGAAACCTTATGGCCGTTCGGACACGGATGTCCAGCGGACCTCCGCGGAGCCCGTGGCCGACAGGGTGCACCAAACCCGGCCAAAATCAGCCTGGCGCAGCTGATTTCATGGAGCTCTGGAGCTTTTTTTTCTCCCGTATTTTTTCTAAGTCCACACCATTCTGGAAACCTTATGGCCGTTCGGACACGGATGTCCAGCGGACCTCTTTGGAGCCCGTGGCCGACAGGGTGCACCAAACCCGGCCAAAATCAGCCTGGCGCAGCTGATTTCATGGAGCTCTGGAGCTTCTTTTTCTCCCGTATTTTTTCTAAGTCCACACCTTTCTGGAAACCTTATGGCCGTTCGGACACGGATGTCCAGCGGACCTCCGCGGAGCCCGTGGCCGACAGGGTGCACCAAACCCGGCCAAAATCAGCCTGGCGCAGCTGATTTCATGGAGCTCTGGAGCTTTTTTTTCTCCCGTATTTTTTCTAAGTCCACACCTTTCTGGAAACCTTATGGCCGTTCGGACACGGATGTCCAGCGGACCTCTTTGGAGCCCGTGGCCGACAGGGTGCACCAAACCCGGCCAAAATCAGCCTGGCGCAGCTGATTTCATGGAGCTCTGGAGCTTTTTTTTCCGTTTTTTCACTAAGTCCACACACGCCCCATGGCCCTTCAGTCCGTGTTCTTATACATCTGAAGGCCACCAGTCACGAAACCTTTTGGCCATCGATGTCATGGAAGTCCGCCTCCCCTCAGCGGACCTCATTGGAGCCCGTGGCCGACAGGGTTCACCAAACCCGGCCAAAATCAGCCTGGCGCAGCTGATTTCATGGAGCTCTGGAGCTTCTTTTTCTCCCGTATTTTTTCTAAGTCCACACCTTTCTGGAAACCTTATGGCCGTTCGGACACGGATGTCCAGCGGACCTCCGCGGAGCCCGTGGCCGACAGGGTGCACCAAACCCGGCCAAAATCAGCCTGGCGCAGCTGATTTCATGGAGCTCTGGAGCTTTTTTTTCTCCCGTATTTTTTCTAAGTCCACACCATTCTGGAAACCTTATGGCCGTTCGGACACGGATGTCCAGCGGACCTCTTTGGAGCCCGTGGCCGACAGGGTGCACCAAACCCGGCCAAAATCAGCCTGGCGCAGCTGATTTCATGGAGCTCTGGAGCTTTTTTTTCTCCCGTATTTTTTCTAAGTCCACACCTTTCTGGAAACCTTATGGCCGTTCGGACACGGATGTCCAGCGGACCTCTTTGGAGCCCGTGGCCGACAGGGTGCACCAAACCCAGCCAAAATCAGCCCTCCAAAGCTGATTTCATGGAGCTCCGGAGATTTTTTCGCCCGTAATTTTTCTAAGTCCACACACACGGATGTCCGCATCCCCTCAGCGGACCTCCGCGGAGCCCGTGGCCGAAAGAGTGCACCAAACCCGGCCAAAATCAGCCTGCTGTAGCTGATTTTTTGTGGCTCCGGAGAGCCTACTAGTCCGTGTTCTTATAGGTCTGAAGGCCACCAGACAGCGGGAAATTGAGCAGACACGGATGTCCGCCTCCCCTCAGCGGACCTCCGTGGAGCCCGTGGCCGAGAGGGTGCACCAAACCCGGCCAAAATCAGCCTGGCGCAGCTGATTTCATGGAGCTCTGGAGCTTCTTTTTCTCCCGTATTTTTTCTAAGTCCACACCTTTCTGGAAACCTTATGGCCGTTCGGACACGGATGTCCAGCGGACCTCCGCGGAGCCCGTGGCCGACAGGGTGCACCAAACCCGGCCAAAATCAGCCTGGCGCAGCTGATTTCATGGAGCTCTGGAGCTTTTTTTTCTCCCGTATTTTTTCTAAGTCCACACCATTCTGGAAACCTTATGGCCGTTCGGACACGGATGTCCAGCGGACCTCTTTGGAGCCCGTGGCCGACAGGGTGCACCAAACCCGGCCAAAATCAGCCTGGCGCAGCTGATTTCATGGAGCTCTGGAGCTTCTTTTTCTCCCGTATTTTTTCTAAGTCCACACCTTTCTGGAAACCTTATGGCCGTTCGGACACGGATGTCCAGCGGACCTCCGCGGAGCCCGTGGCCGACAGGGTGCACCAAACCCGGCCAAAATCAGCCTGGCGCAGCTGATTTCATGGAGCTCTGGAGCTTTTTTTTCTCCCGTATTTTTTCTAAGTCCACACCTTTCTGGAAACCTTATGGCCGTTCGGACACGGATGTCCAGCGGACCCCCGCGGAGCCCGTGGCCGAGAGGGTGCACCAAACCCGGCCAAAATCAGCCTGGCGCAGCTGATTTCATGGAGCTCTGGAGCTTTTTTTTCTCCCGTATTTTTTCTAAGTCCACACCTTTCTGGAAACCTTATGGCCGTTCGGACACGGATGTCCAGCGGACCCCCGCGGAGCCCGTGGCCGAGAGGGTGCACCAATCTCGGCCAAAATCAGCCTGGCGCAGCTGATTTCATGGAGCTCTGGAGCTTTTTTTTCTCCCGTATTTTTTCTAAGTCCACACCTTTCTGGAAACCTTATGGCCGTTCGGACACGGATGTCCAGCGGACCTCTTTGGAGCCCGTGGCCGACAGGGTGCACCAAACCCGGCCAAAATCAGCCTGGCGCAGCTGATTTCATGGAGCTCTGGAGCTTTTTTTTCCGTTTTTTCACTAAGTCCACACACGCCCCATGGCCCTTCAGTCCGTGTTCTTATACATCTGAAGGCCACCAGTCACGAAACCTTCTGGCCATCGATGTCATGGAAGTCCGCCTCCCCTCAGCGGACCTCCGCGGAGCCCGTGGCCGACAGGGTGCACCAAACCCGGCCAAAATCAGCCTGGCGCAGCTGATTTCATGGAGCTCTGGAGCTTTTTTTTCTCCCGTATTTTTTCTAAGTCCACACCTTTCTGGAAACCTTATGGCCGTTCGGACACGGATGTCCAGCGGACCCCCGCGGAGCCCGTGGCCGAGAGGGTGCACCAAACCCGGCCAAAATCAGCCTGGCGCAGCTGATTTCATGGAGCTCTGGAGCTTTTTTTTCTCCCGTATTTTTTCTAAGTCCACACCTTTCTGGAAACCTTATGGCCGTTCGGACACGGATGTCCAGCGGACCCCCGCGGAGCCCGTGGCCGAGAGGGTGCACCAATCTCGGCCAAAATCAGCCTGGCGCAGCTGATTTCATGGAGCTCTGGAGCTTTTTTTTCTCCCGTATTTTTTCTAAGTCCACACCTTTCTGGAAACCTTATGGCCGTTCGGACACGGATGTCCAGCGGACCTCTTTGGAGCCCGTGGCCGACAGGGTGCACCAAACCCGGCCAAAATCAGCCTGGCGCAGCTGATTTCATGGAGCTCTGGAGCTTTTTTTTCCGTTTTTTCACTAAGTCCACACACGCCCCATGGCCCTTCAGTCCGTGTTCTTATACATCTGAAGGCCACCAGTCACGAAACCTTCTGGCCATCGATGTCATGGAAGTCCGCCTCCCCTCAGCGGACCTCCGCGGAGCCCGTGGCCGAGAGGGTGCACCAAACCCGGCCAAAATCAGCCTGGCGCAGCTGATTTCATGGAGCTCTGGAGCTTTTTTTTCTCCCGTATTTTTTCTAAGTCCACACCTTTCTGGAAACCTTATGGCCGTTCGGACACGGATGTCCAGCGGACCCCCGCGGAGCCCGTGGCCGAGAGGGTGCACCAAACCCGGCCAAAATCAGCCTGGCGCAGCTGATTTCATGGAGCTCTGGAGCTTTTTTTTCTCCCGTATTTTTTCTAAGTCCACACCTTTCTGGAAACCTTATGGCCGTTCGGACACGGATGTCCAGCGGACCCCCGCGGAGCCCGTGGCCGAGAGGGTGCACCAATCTCGGCCAAAATCAGCCTGGCGCAGCTGATTTCATGGAGCTCTGGAGCTTTTTTTTCTCCCGTATTTTTTCTAAGTCCACACCTTTCTGGAAACCTTATGGCCGTTCGGACACGGATGTCCAGCGGACCTCTTTGGAGCCCGTGGCCGACAGGGTGCACCAAACCCGGCCAAAATCAGCCTGGCGCAGCTGATTTCATGGAGCTCTGGAGCTTTTTTTTCCGTTTTTTCACTAAGTCCACACACGCCCCATGGCCCTTCAGTCCGTGTTCTTATACATCTGAAGGCCACCAGTCACGAAACCTTCTGGCCATCGATGTCATGGAAGTCCGCCTCCCCTCAGCGGACCTCCGCGGAGCCCGTGGCCGAGAGGGTGCACCAAACCCGGCCAAAATCAGCCTGGCGCAGCTGATTTCATGGAGCTCTGGAGCTTTTTTTTCTCCCGTATTTTTTCTAAGTCCACACCTTTCTGGAAACCTTATGGCCGTTCGGACACGGATGTCCAGCGGACCCCCGCGGAGCCCGTGGCCGAGAGGGTGCACCAAACCCGGCCAAAATCAGCCTGGCGCAGCTGATTTCATGGAGCTCTGGAGCTTTTTTTTCTCCCGTATTTTTTCTAAGTCCACACCTTTCTGAAAACCTTATGGCCGTTCGGACACGGATGTCCAGCGGACCCCCGCGGAGCCCGTGGCCGAGAGGGTGCACCAATCTCGGCCAAAATCAGCCTGGCGCAGCTGATTTCATGGAGCTCTGGAGCTTTTTTTTCTCCCGTATTTTTTCTAAGTCCACACCTTTCTGGAAACCTTATGGCCGTTCGGACACGGATGTCCAGCGGACCTCTTTGGAGCCCGTGGCCGACAGGGTGCACCAAACCCGGCCAAAATCAGCCTGGCGCAGCTGATTTCATGGAGCTCTGGAGCTTTTTTTTCCGTTTTTTCACTAAGTCCACACACGCCCCATGGCCCTTCAGTCCGTGTTCTTATACATCTGAAGGCCACCAGTCACGAAACCTTCTGGCCATCGATGTCATGGAAGTCCGCCTCCCCTCAGCGGACCTCCGCGGAGCCCGTGGCCGAGAGGGTGCACCAAACCCGGCCAAAATCAGCCTGGCGCAGCTGATTTCATGGAGCTCTGGAGCTTTTTTTTCTCCCGTATTTTTTCTAAGTCCACACCTTTCTGGAAACCTTATGGCCGTTCGGACACGGATGTCCAGCGGACCCCCGCGGAGCCCGTGGCCGAGAGGGTGCACCAAACCCGGCCAAAATCAGCCTGGCGCAGCTGATTTCATGGAGCTCTGGAGCTTTTTTTTCTCCCGTATTTTTTCTAAGTCCACACCTTTCTGAAAACCTTATGGCCGTTCGGACACGGATGTCCAGCGGACCCCCGCGGAGCCCGTGGCCGAGAGGGTGCACCAATCTCGGCCAAAATCAGCCTGGCGCAGCTGATTTCATGGAGCTCTGGAGCTTTTTTTTCTCCCGTATTTTTTCTAAGTCCACACCTTTCTGGAAACCTTATGGCCGTTCGGACACGGATGTCCAGCGGACCTCTTTGGAGCCCGTGGCCGACAGGGTGCACCAAACCCGGCCAAAATCAGCCTGGCGCAGCTGATTTCATGGAGCTCTGGAGCTTTTTTTTCCGTTTTTTCACTAAGTCCACACACGCCCCATGGCCCTTCAGTCCGTGTTCTTATACATCTGAAGGCCACCAGTCACGAAACCTTCTGGCCATCGATGTCATGGAAGTCCGCCTCCCCTCAGCGGACCTCCGCGGAGCCCGTGGCCGAGAGGGTGCACCAAACCCGGCCAAAATCAGCCTGGCGCAGCTGATTTCATGGAGCTCTGGAGCTTTTTTTTCTCCCGTATTTTTTCTAAGTCCACACCTTTCTGGAAACCTTATGGCCGTTCGGACACGGATGTCCAGCGGACCCCCGCGGAGCCCGTGGCCGAGAGGGTGCACCAAACCCGGCCAAAATCAGCCTGGCGCAGCTGATTTCATGGAGCTCTGGAGCTTTTTTTTCTCCCGTATTTTTTCTAAGTCCACACCTTTCTGAAAACCTTATGGCCGTTCGGACACGGATGTCCAGCGGACCCCCGCGGAGCCCGTGGCCGAGAGGGTGCACCAATCTCGGCCAAAATCAGCCTGGCGCAGCTGATTTCATGGAGCTCTGGAGCTTTTTTTTCTCCCGTATTTTTTCTAAGTCCACACCTTTCTGGAAACCTTATGGCCGTTCGGACACGGATGTCCAGCGGACCTCTTTGGAGCCCGTGGCCGACAGGGTGCACCAAACCCGGCCAAAATCAGCCTGGCGCAGCTGATTTCATGGAGCTCTGGAGCTTTTTTTTCCGTTTTTTCACTAAGTCCACACACGCCCCATGGCCCTTCAGTCCGTGTTCTTATACATCTGAAGGCCACCAGTCACGAAACCTTCTGGCCATCGATGTCATGGAAGTCCGCCTCCCCTCAGCGGACCTCCGCGGAGCCCGTGGCCGAGAGGGTGCACCAAACCCGGCCAAAATCAGCCTGGCGCAGCTGATTTCATGGAGCTCTGGAGCTTTTTTTTCTCCCGTATTTTTTCTAAGTCCACACCTTTCTGGAAACCTTATGGCCGTTCGGACACGGATGTCCAGCGGACCCCCGCGGAGCCCGTGGCCGAGAGGGTGCACCAATCTCGGCCAAAATCAGCCTGGCGCAGCTGATTTCATGGAGCTCTGGAGCTTTTTTTTCTCCCGTATTTTTTCTAAGTCCACATCTGTCTGGAAACCTTATGGGCGTACGGACACGGATGTCCAGCGGACCTCCGCGGAGCCCGTGGCCGAGAGGGTGCACCAATCTCGGCCAAAATCAGCCTGGCGCAGCTGATTTCATGGAGCTCTGGAGCTTTTTTTTCTCCCGTATTTTTTCTAAGTCCACATCTGTCTGGAAACCTTATGGGCGTACGGACACGGATGTCCAGCGGACCTCCGCGGAGCCCGTGGCCGAGAGGGTGCACCAAACCCGGCCAAAATCTGCCGGCCGCTGCTGATTTCATGGAGCTCCGCTTTTTTCCACTTTTTTCCTAAGTCCCCAAACCATATGTTTTTTTAAATCATAGCTCCCGAGACGCGGCTCGCTGGAAATGTCTCCGCCCTGGCTTTCCAGCGAGACCGGCCCGAAGTGTCTGCGTCCCCGGGAGCCGGTGCACGGGCTCCCGGTAGCCGTTTGGTTTGAAAAATCATATCTCCCGATCCCCGAGGCTTTCGGGCTCGACTCTGGTCTCGTTGGAAAGGTCTCGTCCGTGGCTTTCGAATGACACCGGTCCCGAGTCTCTGCGTGCCCGGGAGCCGGTGCACGGGCTCCCGGAAGCCGGAGGTCGGACTCCCGTGGCCGTTTTTTTGAAAAATCGTAGCTCCCGAACCCGAAGTCCCAGCGGCTCGAGACAAGGCTCGTTGGAAAGGCCGCGGCCAGACCTTTCGAACGACGCCGGCCACGAGTCGCTGCGACCCCGGGCGCCGGAGCTAGGGCTCCCGGTAGCTCCGGGGGTTGAAAAATCGTATCTCCCGAGCCCGAAGTCCCAGGGGCTCGAGACAAAGCTCGTTGGAAAGGCCGCGGCCAGACCTTTCGAATGACGCCGGCCACGAGTCGCTGCGACCCCGGGGGCCGGAGCTAGGGCTCCCGGTACCCCGGCGGGTTTGAAAAATCGTATCTCCCGAACCCGAAGTCCCAGGGGCTCGAGACAAAGCTCGCTGGAAAGGCCGCGGCCAGACCTTTCGAATGACACCGGTCTCGTCTCTCTAGGACGTTCCTACGCGGAGTTATAAAATTTGTCCGCCAGACGGCGCTATTTTAAAAAGAAACGGCCATAGCTCGGCGTAGGAACGTCCGAGAGAGATGGGGGTAGGCTCGTTGGAAAGGCCGCGAGCAGACCTTTCGAACGGTGCCGGCCACGAGTCTTTACTCGACACTTTCCTGGAAGAAGTCGCTCAGCGAGACGTCCTCACATGCCAAGCCGAGGACGGAGCGCTTTTTTCGGATAGGAGAGCCGACATTCACCGGTCCCTATCTCCGGTCCAAAAAGACTTGGAGAAACGAGACAAAGCTCGTTGGAAAGGCCGCGGCCAGACCTTTCGAATGACGCCGGCCACGAGTCGCTGCGACCCCGGGCGCCGGAGCTAGGGCTCCCGGTAGCTCCGGGGGTTGAAAAATCATATCTCCCGAACCCAAAGTCCCAGGGGCTCGAGACAAGGCTCGTTGGAAAGGCCGCGGCCAGACCTTTCGAACGACGCCGGCCACGAGTCGCTGCGACCCCGGGCGCCGGAGCTAGGGCTCCCGGTAGCTCCGGGGGTTGAAAAATCGTATCTCCCGAGCCCGAAGTCCCAGGGGCTCGAGACAAAGCTCGTTGGAAAGGCCGCGGCCAGACCTTTCGAATGACGCCGGCCACGAGTCGCTGCGACCCCGGGCGCCGGAGCAAGGGCTCCCGGTAGCTCCGGGGGTTGAAAAATCGTATCTCCCGAGCCCGAAGTCCCAGGGGCTCGAGACAAGGCTCGTTGGAAAGGCCGCGGCCAGACCTTTCGAATGACGCCGGCCACGAGTCGCTGCGACCCCGGGGGCCGGAGCTAGGGCTCCCGGTACCCCGGCGGGTTTGAAAAATCGTATCTCCCGAGCCCGAAGTCCCAGGGGCTCGAGACAAAGCTCGTTGGAAAGGCCGCGGCCAGACCTTTCGAATGACACCGGTCTCGTCTCTCTAGGACGTTCCTACGCGGAGTTATAAAATTTGTCCGCCAGACGGCGCTATTTTAAAAAGAAACGGCCATAGCTCGGCGTAGGAACGTCCGAGAGAGATGGGGGTAGGCTCGTTGGAAAGGCCGCGAGCAGACCTTTCGAACGGTGCCGGCCACGAGTCTTTACTCGACACTTTCCTGGAAGAAGTCGCTCAGCGAGACGTCCTCACATGCCAAGCCGAGGACGGAGCGCTTTTTTCGGATAGGAGAGCCGACTTTCACCGGTCCCTATCTCCGGTCCAAAAAGACTTGGAGAAACGAGACAAAGCTCGTTGGAAAGGCCGCGGCCAGACCTTTCGAATGACGCCGGCCACGAGTCGCTGCGACCCCGGGCGCCGGAGCTAGGGCTCCCGGTAGCTCCGGGGGTTGAAAAATCGTATCTCCCGAGCCCGAAGTCCCAGGGGCTCGAGACAAGGCTCGTTGGAAAGGCCGCGGCCAGACCTTTCGAATGACGCCGGCCACGAGTCGCTGCGACCCCGGGGGCCGGAGCTAGGGCTCCCGGTACCCCGGCGGGTTTGAAAAATCGTATCTCCCGAGCCCGAAGTCCCAGGGGCTCGAGACAAAGCTCGTTGGAAAGGCCGCGGCCAGACCTTTCGAATGACGCCGGCCACGAGTCGCTGCGACCCCGGGCGCCGGAGCTAGGGCTCCCGGTAGCTCCGGGGGTTGAAAAATCGTATCTCCCGAGCCCGAAGTCCCAGGGGCTCGAGACAAAGCTCGTTGGAAAGGCCGCGGCCAGACCTTTCGAATGACGCCGGCCACGAGTCGCTGCGACCCCGGGCGCCGGAGCTAGGGCTCCCGGTACCCCGGCGGGTTTGAAAAATCGTATCTCCCGAGCCCGAAGTCCCAGGGGCTCGAGACAAAGCTCGTTGG
>JAPMJR010000056.1:95000-105000 GCA_029783895.1 Triplophysa bombifrons | reverse complement strand
CGGGGGGAGATTTGGCCGTTCAGACACGGTTCTTAAGGACGCCCGTGAGGGTCGTCTTCAGCGCCTAGTCCGCTCAGGTCACCACCTGTCGGCTAGTTTGAGCAAATCGCAGCTGATATTTCAGTAGCTCCGGAGAGCCTACCAGTCCGTGTTCTTATAGGTCTGAAGGCCACCAGACGGGGGGAGATTTGGCCGTTCAGACACGGTTCTTAAGGACGCCCGTGAGGGTCGTCTTCAGCGCCTAGTCCGCTCAGGTCACCACCTGTCGGCTAGTTTGAGCAAATCGCAGCTGATATTTCAGTAGCTCCGGAGAGCCTACCAGTCCGTGTTCTTATAGGTCTGAAGGCCACCAGACGGGGGGAGATTTGGCCGTTCAGACACGGTTCAAAGGACGCCCGTGGCGGTCGTCATCAGCGCCTAGTCCGCTCAGGTCACCACCTGTCGGCTAGTTTGAGCCAATCGCAGCTGAAAATTCAGTAGCTCCGGAGAGCCTACCAGTCCGTGTTCTTATAGGTCTGAAGGCCACCAGACGGGGGGAGATTTGGCAGTTCAGACACGGTTCTTCGGATTCTCACGGCGGAGCGAGTCCGTTCAGGTCACCACCTGACAGCTGCAAATGAACCAACGACAGCTGATTTTTCCCTAGCTCCGGAGAGCCTACCAGTCCGTGTTCTTATAGGTCTGAAGGCCACCAGACGGGGGGAGATTTGGCAGTTCAGACACGGTTCTTCGGATTCTCACGGCGGAGCGAGTCCGTTCAGGTCACCACCTGACAGCTGCAAATGAACCAAAGACAGCTGATTTTTCCCTAGCTCCGGAGAGCCTACCAGTCCGTGTTCTTATAGGTCTGAAGGCCACCAGACGGGGGGGGATTTGGCCGTTCAGACACGGATGTCCGCCTCCCCTCAGCGGACCTCCGCGGAGCCCCTGGCCGACAGGGTGCACCGTACCCAGCCAAAATCAGCCCTCCAAAGCTGATTTCATGGAGCTCCGGAGATTTTTTCGCCCGTAATTTTTCTAAGTCCACACACACGGATGTCCGCATCCCCTCAGCGGACCTCCGCGGAGCCCGTGGCCGAAAGAGTGCACCAAACCCGGCCAAAATCAGCCTGCTGTAGCTGATTTTTTGTGGCTCCGGAGAGCCTACTAGTCCGTGTTCTTATAGGTCTGAAGGCCACCAGACGGGGGGAGATTTGGCCGTTCAGACACGGTTCTTCGGATTCTCACGGCGGAGCGAGTCCGTTCAGGTCACCACCTGACAGCTGCAAATGAACCAACGACAGCTGATTTTTCCCTAGCTCCGGAGAGCCTACCAGTCCGTGTTCTTATAGGTCTGAAGGCCACCAGACGGGGGGGGATTTGGCCGTTCAGACACGGATGTCCGCCTCCCCTCAGCGGACCTCCGCGGAGCCCCTGGCCGACAGGGTGCACCGAACCCAGCCAAAATCAGCCCGCCAAAGCTGATTTCATGGAGCTCCGGAGATTTTTTCGCCCGTAATTTTTCTAAGTCCACACACACGGATGTCCGCATCCCCTCAGCGGACCTCCGCGGAGCCCGTGGCTGAAAGAGTGCACCAAACCCGGCCAAAATCAGCCTGCTGTAGCTGATTTTTTGTGGCTCCGGAGAGCCTACTAGTCCGTGTTCTTATAGGTCTGAAGGCCACCAGACAGCGGGAAATTGAGCAGACACGGATGTCCGCCTCCCCTCAGCGGACCTCCGTGGAGCCCGTGGCCGAGAGGGTGCACCAAACCCGGCCAAAATCAGCCTGGCGCAGCTGATTTCATGGAGCTCTGGAGCTTCTTTTTCTCCCGTATTTTTTCTAAGTCCACACCTTTCTGGAAACCTTATGGCCGTTCGGACACGGATGTCCAGCGGACCTCCGCGGAGCCCGTGGCCGACAGGGTGCACCAAACCCGGCCAAAATCAGCCTGGCGCAGCTGATTTCATGGAGCTCTGGAGCTTTTTTTTCTCCCGTATTTTTTCTAAGTCCACACCATTCTGGAAACCTTATGGCCGTTCGGACACGGATGTCCAGCGGACCTCTTTGGAGCCCGTGGCCGACAGGGTGCACCAAACCCGGCCAAAATCAGCCTGGCGCAGCTGATTTCATGGAGCTCTGGAGCTTCTTTTTCTCCCGTATTTTTTCTAAGTCCACACCTTTCTGGAAACCTTATGGCCGTTCGGACACGGATGTCCAGCGGACCTCCGCGGAGCCCGTGGCCGACAGGGTGCACCAAACCCGGCCAAAATCAGCCTGGCGCAGCTGATTTCATGGAGCTCTGGAGCTTTTTTTTCTCCCGTATTTTTTCTAAGTCCACACCTTTCTGGAAACCTTATGGCCGTTCGGACACGGATGTCCAGCGGACCTCTTTGGAGCCCGTGGCCGACAGGGTGCACCAAACCCGGCCAAAATCAGCCTGGCGCAGCTGATTTCATGGAGCTCTGGAGCTTTTTTTTCCGTTTTTTCACTAAGTCCACACACGCCCCATGGCCCTTCAGTCCGTGTTCTTATACATCTGAAGGCCACCAGTCACGAAACCTTTTGGCCATCGATGTCATGGAAGTCCGCCTCCCCTCAGCGGACCTCATTGGAGCCCGTGGCCGACAGGGTTCACCAAACCCGGCCAAAATCAGCCTGGCGCAGCTGATTTCATGGAGCTCTGGAGCTTCTTTTTCTCCCGTATTTTTTCTAAGTCCACACCTTTCTGGAAACCTTATGGCCGTTCGGACACGGATGTCCAGCGGACCTCCGCGGAGCCCGTGGCCGACAGGGTGCACCAAACCCGGCCAAAATCAGCCTGGCGCAGCTGATTTCATGGAGCTCTGGAGCTTTTTTTTCTCCCGTATTTTTTCTAAGTCCACACCATTCTGGAAACCTTATGGCCGTTCGGACACGGATGTCCAGCGGACCTCTTTGGAGCCCGTGGCCGACAGGGTGCACCAAACCCGGCCAAAATCAGCCTGGCGCAGCTGATTTCATGGAGCTCTGGAGCTTTTTTTTCTCCCGTATTTTTTCTAAGTCCACACCTTTCTGGAAACCTTATGGCCGTTCGGACACGGATGTCCAGCGGACCTCTTTGGAGCCCGTGGCCGACAGGGTGCACCAAACCCAGCCAAAATCAGCCCTCCAAAGCTGATTTCATGGAGCTCCGGAGATTTTTTCGCCCGTAATTTTTCTAAGTCCACACACACGGATGTCCGCATCCCCTCAGCGGACCTCCGCGGAGCCCGTGGCCGAAAGAGTGCACCAAACCCGGCCAAAATCAGCCTGCTGTAGCTGATTTTTTGTGGCTCCGGAGAGCCTACTAGTCCGTGTTCTTATAGGTCTGAAGGCCACCAGACAGCGGGAAATTGAGCAGACACGGATGTCCGCCTCCCCTCAGCGGACCTCCGTGGAGCCCGTGGCCGAGAGGGTGCACCAAACCCGGCCAAAATCAGCCTGGCGCAGCTGATTTCATGGAGCTCTGGAGCTTCTTTTTCTCCCGTATTTTTTCTAAGTCCACACCTTTCTGGAAACCTTATGGCCGTTCGGACACGGATGTCCAGCGGACCTCCGCGGAGCCCGTGGCCGACAGGGTGCACCAAACCCGGCCAAAATCAGCCTGGCGCAGCTGATTTCATGGAGCTCTGGAGCTTTTTTTTCTCCCGTATTTTTTCTAAGTCCACACCATTCTGGAAACCTTATGGCCGTTCGGACACGGATGTCCAGCGGACCTCTTTGGAGCCCGTGGCCGACAGGGTGCACCAAACCCGGCCAAAATCAGCCTGGCGCAGCTGATTTCATGGAGCTCTGGAGCTTCTTTTTCTCCCGTATTTTTTCTAAGTCCACACCTTTCTGGAAACCTTATGGCCGTTCGGACACGGATGTCCAGCGGACCTCCGCGGAGCCCGTGGCCGACAGGGTGCACCAAACCCGGCCAAAATCAGCCTGGCGCAGCTGATTTCATGGAGCTCTGGAGCTTTTTTTTCTCCCGTATTTTTTCTAAGTCCACACCTTTCTGGAAACCTTATGGCCGTTCGGACACGGATGTCCAGCGGACCCCCGCGGAGCCCGTGGCCGAGAGGGTGCACCAAACCCGGCCAAAATCAGCCTGGCGCAGCTGATTTCATGGAGCTCTGGAGCTTTTTTTTCTCCCGTATTTTTTCTAAGTCCACACCTTTCTGGAAACCTTATGGCCGTTCGGACACGGATGTCCAGCGGACCCCCGCGGAGCCCGTGGCCGAGAGGGTGCACCAATCTCGGCCAAAATCAGCCTGGCGCAGCTGATTTCATGGAGCTCTGGAGCTTTTTTTTCTCCCGTATTTTTTCTAAGTCCACACCTTTCTGGAAACCTTATGGCCGTTCGGACACGGATGTCCAGCGGACCTCTTTGGAGCCCGTGGCCGACAGGGTGCACCAAACCCGGCCAAAATCAGCCTGGCGCAGCTGATTTCATGGAGCTCTGGAGCTTTTTTTTCCGTTTTTTCACTAAGTCCACACACGCCCCATGGCCCTTCAGTCCGTGTTCTTATACATCTGAAGGCCACCAGTCACGAAACCTTCTGGCCATCGATGTCATGGAAGTCCGCCTCCCCTCAGCGGACCTCCGCGGAGCCCGTGGCCGACAGGGTGCACCAAACCCGGCCAAAATCAGCCTGGCGCAGCTGATTTCATGGAGCTCTGGAGCTTTTTTTTCTCCCGTATTTTTTCTAAGTCCACACCTTTCTGGAAACCTTATGGCCGTTCGGACACGGATGTCCAGCGGACCCCCGCGGAGCCCGTGGCCGAGAGGGTGCACCAAACCCGGCCAAAATCAGCCTGGCGCAGCTGATTTCATGGAGCTCTGGAGCTTTTTTTTCTCCCGTATTTTTTCTAAGTCCACACCTTTCTGGAAACCTTATGGCCGTTCGGACACGGATGTCCAGCGGACCCCCGCGGAGCCCGTGGCCGAGAGGGTGCACCAATCTCGGCCAAAATCAGCCTGGCGCAGCTGATTTCATGGAGCTCTGGAGCTTTTTTTTCTCCCGTATTTTTTCTAAGTCCACACCTTTCTGGAAACCTTATGGCCGTTCGGACACGGATGTCCAGCGGACCTCTTTGGAGCCCGTGGCCGACAGGGTGCACCAAACCCGGCCAAAATCAGCCTGGCGCAGCTGATTTCATGGAGCTCTGGAGCTTTTTTTTCCGTTTTTTCACTAAGTCCACACACGCCCCATGGCCCTTCAGTCCGTGTTCTTATACATCTGAAGGCCACCAGTCACGAAACCTTCTGGCCATCGATGTCATGGAAGTCCGCCTCCCCTCAGCGGACCTCCGCGGAGCCCGTGGCCGAGAGGGTGCACCAAACCCGGCCAAAATCAGCCTGGCGCAGCTGATTTCATGGAGCTCTGGAGCTTTTTTTTCTCCCGTATTTTTTCTAAGTCCACACCTTTCTGGAAACCTTATGGCCGTTCGGACACGGATGTCCAGCGGACCCCCGCGGAGCCCGTGGCCGAGAGGGTGCACCAAACCCGGCCAAAATCAGCCTGGCGCAGCTGATTTCATGGAGCTCTGGAGCTTTTTTTTCTCCCGTATTTTTTCTAAGTCCACACCTTTCTGGAAACCTTATGGCCGTTCGGACACGGATGTCCAGCGGACCCCCGCGGAGCCCGTGGCCGAGAGGGTGCACCAATCTCGGCCAAAATCAGCCTGGCGCAGCTGATTTCATGGAGCTCTGGAGCTTTTTTTTCTCCCGTATTTTTTCTAAGTCCACACCTTTCTGGAAACCTTATGGCCGTTCGGACACGGATGTCCAGCGGACCTCTTTGGAGCCCGTGGCCGACAGGGTGCACCAAACCCGGCCAAAATCAGCCTGGCGCAGCTGATTTCATGGAGCTCTGGAGCTTTTTTTTCCGTTTTTTCACTAAGTCCACACACGCCCCATGGCCCTTCAGTCCGTGTTCTTATACATCTGAAGGCCACCAGTCACGAAACCTTCTGGCCATCGATGTCATGGAAGTCCGCCTCCCCTCAGCGGACCTCCGCGGAGCCCGTGGCCGAGAGGGTGCACCAAACCCGGCCAAAATCAGCCTGGCGCAGCTGATTTCATGGAGCTCTGGAGCTTTTTTTTCTCCCGTATTTTTTCTAAGTCCACACCTTTCTGGAAACCTTATGGCCGTTCGGACACGGATGTCCAGCGGACCCCCGCGGAGCCCGTGGCCGAGAGGGTGCACCAAACCCGGCCAAAATCAGCCTGGCGCAGCTGATTTCATGGAGCTCTGGAGCTTTTTTTTCTCCCGTATTTTTTCTAAGTCCACACCTTTCTGAAAACCTTATGGCCGTTCGGACACGGATGTCCAGCGGACCCCCGCGGAGCCCGTGGCCGAGAGGGTGCACCAATCTCGGCCAAAATCAGCCTGGCGCAGCTGATTTCATGGAGCTCTGGAGCTTTTTTTTCTCCCGTATTTTTTCTAAGTCCACACCTTTCTGGAAACCTTATGGCCGTTCGGACACGGATGTCCAGCGGACCTCTTTGGAGCCCGTGGCCGACAGGGTGCACCAAACCCGGCCAAAATCAGCCTGGCGCAGCTGATTTCATGGAGCTCTGGAGCTTTTTTTTCCGTTTTTTCACTAAGTCCACACACGCCCCATGGCCCTTCAGTCCGTGTTCTTATACATCTGAAGGCCACCAGTCACGAAACCTTCTGGCCATCGATGTCATGGAAGTCCGCCTCCCCTCAGCGGACCTCCGCGGAGCCCGTGGCCGAGAGGGTGCACCAAACCCGGCCAAAATCAGCCTGGCGCAGCTGATTTCATGGAGCTCTGGAGCTTTTTTTTCTCCCGTATTTTTTCTAAGTCCACACCTTTCTGGAAACCTTATGGCCGTTCGGACACGGATGTCCAGCGGACCCCCGCGGAGCCCGTGGCCGAGAGGGTGCACCAAACCCGGCCAAAATCAGCCTGGCGCAGCTGATTTCATGGAGCTCTGGAGCTTTTTTTTCTCCCGTATTTTTTCTAAGTCCACACCTTTCTGGAAACCTTATGGCCGTTCGGACACGGATGTCCAGCGGACCCCCGCGGAGCCCGTGGCCGAGAGGGTGCACCAATCTCGGCCAAAATCAGCCTGGCGCAGCTGATTTCATGGAGCTCTGGAGCTTTTTTTTCTCCCGTATTTTTTCTAAGTCCACACCTTTCTGGAAACCTTATGGCCGTTCGGACACGGATGTCCAGCGGACCTCTTTGGAGCCCGTGGCCGACAGGGTGCACCAAACCCGGCCAAAATCAGCCTGGCGCAGCTGATTTCATGGAGCTCTGGAGCTTTTTTTTCCGTTTTTTCACTAAGTCCACACACGCCCCATGGCCCTTCAGTCCGTGTTCTTATACATCTGAAGGCCACCAGTCACGAAACCTTCTGGCCATCGATGTCATGGAAGTCCGCCTCCCCTCAGCGGACCTCCGCGGAGCCCGTGGCCGAGAGGGTGCACCAAACCCGGCCAAAATCAGCCTGGCGCAGCTGATTTCATGGAGCTCTGGAGCTTTTTTTTCTCCCGTATTTTTTCTAAGTCCACACCTTTCTGGAAACCTTATGGCCGTTCGGACACGGATGTCCAGCGGACCCCCGCGGAGCCCGTGGCCGAGAGGGTGCACCAAACCCGGCCAAAATCAGCCTGGCGCAGCTGATTTCATGGAGCTCTGGAGCTTTTTTTTCTCCCGTATTTTTTCTAAGTCCACACCTTTCTGAAAACCTTATGGCCGTTCGGACACGGATGTCCAGCGGACCCCCGCGGAGCCCGTGGCCGAGAGGGTGCACCAATCTCGGCCAAAATCAGCCTGGCGCAGCTGATTTCATGGAGCTCTGGAGCTTTTTTTTCTCCCGTATTTTTTCTAAGTCCACACCTTTCTGGAAACCTTATGGCCGTTCGGACACGGATGTCCAGCGGACCTCTTTGGAGCCCGTGGCCGACAGGGTGCACCAAACCCGGCCAAAATCAGCCTGGCGCAGCTGATTTCATGGAGCTCTGGAGCTTTTTTTTCCGTTTTTTCACTAAGTCCACACACGCCCCATGGCCCTTCAGTCCGTGTTCTTATACATCTGAAGGCCACCAGTCACGAAACCTTCTGGCCATCGATGTCATGGAAGTCCGCCTCCCCTCAGCGGACCTCCGCGGAGCCCGTGGCCGAGAGGGTGCACCAAACCCGGCCAAAATCAGCCTGGCGCAGCTGATTTCATGGAGCTCTGGAGCTTTTTTTTCTCCCGTATTTTTTCTAAGTCCACACCTTTCTGGAAACCTTATGGCCGTTCGGACACGGATGTCCAGCGGACCCCCGCGGAGCCCGTGGCCGAGAGGGTGCACCAATCTCGGCCAAAATCAGCCTGGCGCAGCTGATTTCATGGAGCTCTGGAGCTTTTTTTTCTCCCGTATTTTTTCTAAGTCCACATCTGTCTGGAAACCTTATGGGCGTACGGACACGGATGTCCAGCGGACCTCCGCGGAGCCCGTGGCCGAGAGGGTGCACCAATCTCGGCCAAAATCAGCCTGGCGCAGCTGATTTCATGGAGCTCTGGAGCTTTTTTTTCTCCCGTATTTTTTCTAAGTCCACATCTGTCTGGAAACCTTATGGGCGTACGGACACGGATGTCCAGCGGACCTCCGCGGAGCCCGTGGCCGAGAGGGTGCACCAAACCCGGCCAAAATCTGCCGGCCGCTGCTGATTTCATGGAGCTCCGCTTTTTTCCACTTTTTTCCTAAGTCCCCAAACCATATGTTTTTTTAAATCATAGCTCCCGAGACGCGGCTCGCTGGAAATGTCTCCGCCCTGGCTTTCCAGCGAGACCGGCCCGAAGTGTCTGCGTCCCCGGGAGCCGGTGCACGGGCTCCCGGTAGCCGTTTGGTTTGAAAAATCATATCTCCCGATCCCCGAGGCTTTCGGGCTCGACTCTGGTCTCGTTGGAAAGGTCTCGTCCGTGGCTTTCGAATGACACCGGTCCCGAGTCTCTGCGTGCCCGGGAGCCGGTGCACGGGCTCCCGGAAGCCGGAGGTCGGACTCCCGTGGCCGTTTTTTTGAAAAATCGTAGCTCCCGAACCCGAAGTCCCAGCGGCTCGAGACAAGGCTCGTTGGAAAGGCCGCGGCCAGACCTTTCGAACGACGCCGGCCACGAGTCGCTGCGACCCCGGGCGCCGGAGCTAGGGCTCCCGGTAGCTCCGGGGGTTGAAAAATCGTATCTCCCGAGCCCGAAGTCCCAGGGGCTCGAGACAAAGCTCGTTGGAAAGGCCGCGGCCAGACCTTTCGAATGACGCCGGCCACGAGTCGCTGCGACCCCGGGGGCCGGAGCTAGGGCTCCCGGTACCCCGGCGGGTTTGAAAAATCGTATCTCCCGAACCCGAAGTCCCAGGGGCTCGAGACAAAGCTCGCTGGAAAGGCCGCGGCCAGACCTTTCGAACGACGCCGGCCACGAGTCGCTGCGACCCCGGGCGCCGGAGCTAGGGCTCCCGGTAGCTCCGGGGGTTGAAAAATCGTATCTCCCGAGCCCGAAGTCCCAGGGGCTCGAGACAAAGCTCGTTGGAAAGGCCGCGGCCAGACCTTTCGAATGACGCCGGCCACGAGTCGCTGCGACCCCGGGCGCCGGAGCAAGGGCTCCCGGTAGCTCCGGGGGTTGAAAAATCGTATCTCCCGAGCCCGAAGTCCCAGGGGCTCGAGACAAGGCTCGTTGGAAAGGCCGCGGCCAGACCTTTCGAATGACGCCGGCCACGAGTCGCTGCGACCCCGGGGGCCGGAGCTAGGGCTCCCGGTACCCCGGCGGGTTTGAAAAATCGTATCTCCCGAGCCCGAAGTCCCAGGGGCTCGAGACAAAGCTCGTTGGAAAGGCCGCGGCCAGACCTTTCGAATGACACCGGTCTCGTCTCTCTAGGACGTTCCTACGCGGAGTTATAAAATTTGTCCGCCAGACGGCGCTATTTTAAAAAGAAACGGCCATAGCTCGGCGTAGGAACGTCCGAGAGAGATGGGGGTAGGCTCGTTGGAAAGGCCGCGAGCAGACC
>JAPMJR010000056.1:70000-85000 GCA_029783895.1 Triplophysa bombifrons | reverse complement strand
AGCTGATTTTTCCCTAGCTCCGGAGAGCCTGCCAGTCCGTGTTCTTATAGGTCTGAAGGCCACCAGACGGGGGGAGAGGCGGCCGTTCAGACACGGTTCTTCGGATTCTCACGGCGGAGCGAGTCCGCCCGCGAGTCCGTTCAGGTCACCACCTGACAGCTGCAAATGAACCGACGACAGCTGATTTTTCCCTAGCTCCGGAGAGCCTGCTAGTCCGTGTTCTTATAGGTCTGAAGGCCACCAGACGGGGGGAGAGGTGGCCGTTCAGACACGGTTCTTAAGGACGCCCGTGAGGGTCGTCATCAGCGCCTAGTCCGCTCAGGTCACCACCTGTCGGCTAGTTTGAGCCAATCGCAGCTGATAATTCAGTAGCTCCGGAGAGCCTACCAGTCCGTGTTCTTATAGGTCTGAAGGCCACCAGACGGGGGGAGATTTGGCCGTTCAGACACGGTTCTTAAGGACGCCCGTGGCGGTCGTCATCAGCGCCTAGTCCGCTCAGGTCACCACCTGTCGGCTAGTTTGAGCAAATCGCAGCTGATATTTCAGTAGCTCCGGAGAGCCTACCAGTCCGTGTTCTTATAGGTCTGAAGGCCACCAGACGGGGGGAGATTTGGCCGTTCAGACACGGTTCTTAAGGACGCCCGTGAGGGTCGTCATCAGCGCCTAGTCCGCTCAGGTCACCACCTGTCGGCTAGTTTGAGCAAATCGCAGCTGATATTTCAGTAGCTCCGGAGAGCCTACCAGTCCGTGTTCTTATAGGTCTGAAGGCCACCAGACGGGGGGAGATTTGGCCGTTCAGACACGGTTCTTAAGGACGCCCGTGAGGGTCGTCTTCAGCGCCTAGTCCGCTCAGGTCACCACCTGTCGGCTAGTTTGAGCAAATCGCAGCTGATATTTCAGTAGCTCCGGAGAGCCTACCAGTCCGTGTTCTTATAGGTCTGAAGGCCACCAGACGGGGGGAGATTTGGCCGTTCAGACACGGTTCTTAAGGACGCCCGTGAGGGTCGTCTTCAGCGCCTAGTCCGCTCAGGTCACCACCTGTCGGCTAGTTTGAGCAAATCGCAGCTGATATTTCAGTAGCTCCGGAGAGCCTACCAGTCCGTGTTCTTATAGGTCTGAAGGCCACCAGACGGGGGGAGATTTGGCCGTTCAGACACGGTTCAAAGGACGCCCGTGGCGGTCGTCATCAGCGCCTAGTCCGCTCAGGTCACCACCTGTCGGCTAGTTTGAGCCAATCGCAGCTGAAAATTCAGTAGCTCCGGAGAGCCTACCAGTCCGTGTTCTTATAGGTCTGAAGGCCACCAGACGGGGGGAGATTTGGCAGTTCAGACACGGTTCTTCGGATTCTCACGGCGGAGCGAGTCCGTTCAGGTCACCACCTGACAGCTGCAAATGAACCAACGACAGCTGATTTTTCCCTAGCTCCGGAGAGCCTACCAGTCCGTGTTCTTATAGGTCTGAAGGCCACCAGACGGGGGGAGATTTGGCAGTTCAGACACGGTTCTTCGGATTCTCACGGCGGAGCGAGTCCGTTCAGGTCACCACCTGACAGCTGCAAATGAACCAAAGACAGCTGATTTTTCCCTAGCTCCGGAGAGCCTACCAGTCCGTGTTCTTATAGGTCTGAAGGCCACCAGACGGGGGGGGATTTGGCCGTTCAGACACGGATGTCCGCCTCCCCTCAGCGGACCTCCGCGGAGCCCCTGGCCGACAGGGTGCACCGTACCCAGCCAAAATCAGCCCTCCAAAGCTGATTTCATGGAGCTCCGGAGATTTTTTCGCCCGTAATTTTTCTAAGTCCACACACACGGATGTCCGCATCCCCTCAGCGGACCTCCGCGGAGCCCGTGGCCGAAAGAGTGCACCAAACCCGGCCAAAATCAGCCTGCTGTAGCTGATTTTTTGTGGCTCCGGAGAGCCTACTAGTCCGTGTTCTTATAGGTCTGAAGGCCACCAGACGGGGGGAGATTTGGCCGTTCAGACACGGTTCTTCGGATTCTCACGGCGGAGCGAGTCCGTTCAGGTCACCACCTGACAGCTGCAAATGAACCAACGACAGCTGATTTTTCCCTAGCTCCGGAGAGCCTACCAGTCCGTGTTCTTATAGGTCTGAAGGCCACCAGACGGGGGGGGATTTGGCCGTTCAGACACGGATGTCCGCCTCCCCTCAGCGGACCTCCGCGGAGCCCCTGGCCGACAGGGTGCACCGAACCCAGCCAAAATCAGCCCGCCAAAGCTGATTTCATGGAGCTCCGGAGATTTTTTCGCCCGTAATTTTTCTAAGTCCACACACACGGATGTCCGCATCCCCTCAGCGGACCTCCGCGGAGCCCGTGGCTGAAAGAGTGCACCAAACCCGGCCAAAATCAGCCTGCTGTAGCTGATTTTTTGTGGCTCCGGAGAGCCTACTAGTCCGTGTTCTTATAGGTCTGAAGGCCACCAGACAGCGGGAAATTGAGCAGACACGGATGTCCGCCTCCCCTCAGCGGACCTCCGTGGAGCCCGTGGCCGAGAGGGTGCACCAAACCCGGCCAAAATCAGCCTGGCGCAGCTGATTTCATGGAGCTCTGGAGCTTCTTTTTCTCCCGTATTTTTTCTAAGTCCACACCTTTCTGGAAACCTTATGGCCGTTCGGACACGGATGTCCAGCGGACCTCCGCGGAGCCCGTGGCCGACAGGGTGCACCAAACCCGGCCAAAATCAGCCTGGCGCAGCTGATTTCATGGAGCTCTGGAGCTTTTTTTTCTCCCGTATTTTTTCTAAGTCCACACCATTCTGGAAACCTTATGGCCGTTCGGACACGGATGTCCAGCGGACCTCTTTGGAGCCCGTGGCCGACAGGGTGCACCAAACCCGGCCAAAATCAGCCTGGCGCAGCTGATTTCATGGAGCTCTGGAGCTTCTTTTTCTCCCGTATTTTTTCTAAGTCCACACCTTTCTGGAAACCTTATGGCCGTTCGGACACGGATGTCCAGCGGACCTCCGCGGAGCCCGTGGCCGACAGGGTGCACCAAACCCGGCCAAAATCAGCCTGGCGCAGCTGATTTCATGGAGCTCTGGAGCTTTTTTTTCTCCCGTATTTTTTCTAAGTCCACACCTTTCTGGAAACCTTATGGCCGTTCGGACACGGATGTCCAGCGGACCTCTTTGGAGCCCGTGGCCGACAGGGTGCACCAAACCCGGCCAAAATCAGCCTGGCGCAGCTGATTTCATGGAGCTCTGGAGCTTTTTTTTCCGTTTTTTCACTAAGTCCACACACGCCCCATGGCCCTTCAGTCCGTGTTCTTATACATCTGAAGGCCACCAGTCACGAAACCTTTTGGCCATCGATGTCATGGAAGTCCGCCTCCCCTCAGCGGACCTCATTGGAGCCCGTGGCCGACAGGGTTCACCAAACCCGGCCAAAATCAGCCTGGCGCAGCTGATTTCATGGAGCTCTGGAGCTTCTTTTTCTCCCGTATTTTTTCTAAGTCCACACCTTTCTGGAAACCTTATGGCCGTTCGGACACGGATGTCCAGCGGACCTCCGCGGAGCCCGTGGCCGACAGGGTGCACCAAACCCGGCCAAAATCAGCCTGGCGCAGCTGATTTCATGGAGCTCTGGAGCTTTTTTTTCTCCCGTATTTTTTCTAAGTCCACACCATTCTGGAAACCTTATGGCCGTTCGGACACGGATGTCCAGCGGACCTCTTTGGAGCCCGTGGCCGACAGGGTGCACCAAACCCGGCCAAAATCAGCCTGGCGCAGCTGATTTCATGGAGCTCTGGAGCTTTTTTTTCTCCCGTATTTTTTCTAAGTCCACACCTTTCTGGAAACCTTATGGCCGTTCGGACACGGATGTCCAGCGGACCTCTTTGGAGCCCGTGGCCGACAGGGTGCACCAAACCCAGCCAAAATCAGCCCTCCAAAGCTGATTTCATGGAGCTCCGGAGATTTTTTCGCCCGTAATTTTTCTAAGTCCACACACACGGATGTCCGCATCCCCTCAGCGGACCTCCGCGGAGCCCGTGGCCGAAAGAGTGCACCAAACCCGGCCAAAATCAGCCTGCTGTAGCTGATTTTTTGTGGCTCCGGAGAGCCTACTAGTCCGTGTTCTTATAGGTCTGAAGGCCACCAGACAGCGGGAAATTGAGCAGACACGGATGTCCGCCTCCCCTCAGCGGACCTCCGTGGAGCCCGTGGCCGAGAGGGTGCACCAAACCCGGCCAAAATCAGCCTGGCGCAGCTGATTTCATGGAGCTCTGGAGCTTCTTTTTCTCCCGTATTTTTTCTAAGTCCACACCTTTCTGGAAACCTTATGGCCGTTCGGACACGGATGTCCAGCGGACCTCCGCGGAGCCCGTGGCCGACAGGGTGCACCAAACCCGGCCAAAATCAGCCTGGCGCAGCTGATTTCATGGAGCTCTGGAGCTTTTTTTTCTCCCGTATTTTTTCTAAGTCCACACCATTCTGGAAACCTTATGGCCGTTCGGACACGGATGTCCAGCGGACCTCTTTGGAGCCCGTGGCCGACAGGGTGCACCAAACCCGGCCAAAATCAGCCTGGCGCAGCTGATTTCATGGAGCTCTGGAGCTTCTTTTTCTCCCGTATTTTTTCTAAGTCCACACCTTTCTGGAAACCTTATGGCCGTTCGGACACGGATGTCCAGCGGACCTCCGCGGAGCCCGTGGCCGACAGGGTGCACCAAACCCGGCCAAAATCAGCCTGGCGCAGCTGATTTCATGGAGCTCTGGAGCTTTTTTTTCTCCCGTATTTTTTCTAAGTCCACACCTTTCTGGAAACCTTATGGCCGTTCGGACACGGATGTCCAGCGGACCCCCGCGGAGCCCGTGGCCGAGAGGGTGCACCAATCTCGGCCAAAATCAGCCTGGCGCAGCTGATTTCATGGAGCTCTGGAGCTTTTTTTTCTCCCGTATTTTTTCTAAGTCCACACCTTTCTGGAAACCTTATGGCCGTTCGGACACGGATGTCCAGCGGACCTCTTTGGAGCCCGTGGCCGACAGGGTGCACCAAACCCGGCCAAAATCAGCCTGGCGCAGCTGATTTCATGGAGCTCTGGAGCTTTTTTTTCCGTTTTTTCACTAAGTCCACACACGCCCCATGGCCCTTCAGTCCGTGTTCTTATACATCTGAAGGCCACCAGTCACGAAACCTTCTGGCCATCGATGTCATGGAAGTCCGCCTCCCCTCAGCGGACCTCCGCGGAGCCCGTGGCCGAGAGGGTGCACCAAACCCGGCCAAAATCAGCCTGGCGCAGCTGATTTCATGGAGCTCTGGAGCTTTTTTTTCTCCCGTATTTTTTCTAAGTCCACACCTTTCTGGAAACCTTATGGCCGTTCGGACACGGATGTCCAGCGGACCCCCGCGGAGCCCGTGGCCGAGAGGGTGCACCAAACCCGGCCAAAATCAGCCTGGCGCAGCTGATTTCATGGAGCTCTGGAGCTTTTTTTTCTCCCGTATTTTTTCTAAGTCCACACCTTTCTGGAAACCTTATGGCCGTTCGGACACGGATGTCCAGCGGACCCCCGCGGAGCCCGTGGCCGAGAGGGTGCACCAATCTCGGCCAAAATCAGCCTGGCGCAGCTGATTTCATGGAGCTCTGGAGCTTTTTTTTCTCCCGTATTTTTTCTAAGTCCACACCTTTCTGGAAACCTTATGGCCGTTCGGACACGGATGTCCAGCGGACCTCTTTGGAGCCCGTGGCCGACAGGGTGCACCAAACCCGGCCAAAATCAGCCTGGCGCAGCTGATTTCATGGAGCTCTGGAGCTTTTTTTTCCGTTTTTTCACTAAGTCCACACACGCCCCATGGCCCTTCAGTCCGTGTTCTTATACATCTGAAGGCCACCAGTCACGAAACCTTCTGGCCATCGATGTCATGGAAGTCCGCCTCCCCTCAGCGGACCTCCGCGGAGCCCGTGGCCGAGAGGGTGCACCAAACCCGGCCAAAATCAGCCTGGCGCAGCTGATTTCATGGAGCTCTGGAGCTTTTTTTTCTCCCGTATTTTTTCTAAGTCCACACCTTTCTGGAAACCTTATGGCCGTTCGGACACGGATGTCCAGCGGACCCCCGCGGAGCCCGTGGCCGAGAGGGTGCACCAATCTCGGCCAAAATCAGCCTGGCGCAGCTGATTTCATGGAGCTCTGGAGCTTTTTTTTCTCCCGTATTTTTTCTAAGTCCACATCTGTCTGGAAACCTTATGGGCGTACGGACACGGATGTCCAGCGGACCTCCGCGGAGCCCGTGGCCGACAGGGTGCACCAAACCCGGCCAAAATCAGCCTGGCGCAGCTGATTTCATGGAGCTCTGGAGCTTTTTTTTCTCCCGTATTTTTTCTAAGTCCACACCATTCTGGAAACCTTATGGCCGTTCGGACACGGATGTCCAGCGGACCTCTTTGGAGCCCGTGGCCGACAGGGTGCACCAAACCCGGCCAAAATCAGCCTGGCGCAGCTGATTTCATGGAGCTCTGGAGCTTTTTTTTCTCCCGTATTTTTTCTAAGTCCACACCTTTCTGGAAACCTTATGGCCGTTCGGACACGGATGTCCAGCGGACCTCTTTGGAGCCCGTGGCCGACAGGGTGCACCAAACCCAGCCAAAATCAGCCCTCCAAAGCTGATTTCATGGAGCTCCGGAGATTTTTTCGCCCGTAATTTTTCTAAGTCCACACACACGGATGTCCGCATCCCCTCAGCGGACCTCCGCGGAGCCCGTGGCCGAAAGAGTGCACCAAACCCGGCCAAAATCAGCCTGCTGTAGCTGATTTTTTGTGGCTCCGGAGAGCCTACTAGTCCGTGTTCTTATAGGTCTGAAGGCCACCAGACAGCGGGAAATTGAGCAGACACGGATGTCCGCCTCCCCTCAGCGGACCTCCGTGGAGCCCGTGGCCGAGAGGGTGCACCAAACCCGGCCAAAATCAGCCTGGCGCAGCTGATTTCATGGAGCTCTGGAGCTTCTTTTTCTCCCGTATTTTTTCTAAGTCCACACCTTTCTGGAAACCTTATGGCCGTTCGGACACGGATGTCCAGCGGACCTCCGCGGAGCCCGTGGCCGACAGGGTGCACCAAACCCGGCCAAAATCAGCCTGGCGCAGCTGATTTCATGGAGCTCTGGAGCTTTTTTTTCTCCCGTATTTTTTCTAAGTCCACACCATTCTGGAAACCTTATGGCCGTTCGGACACGGATGTCCAGCGGACCTCTTTGGAGCCCGTGGCCGACAGGGTGCACCAAACCCGGCCAAAATCAGCCTGGCGCAGCTGATTTCATGGAGCTCTGGAGCTTCTTTTTCTCCCGTATTTTTTCTAAGTCCACACCTTTCTGGAAACCTTATGGCCGTTCGGACACGGATGTCCAGCGGACCTCCGCGGAGCCCGTGGCCGACAGGGTGCACCAAACCCGGCCAAAATCAGCCTGGCGCAGCTGATTTCATGGAGCTCTGGAGCTTTTTTTTCTCCCGTATTTTTTCTAAGTCCACACCTTTCTGGAAACCTTATGGCCGTTCGGACACGGATGTCCAGCGGACCCCCGCGGAGCCCGTGGCCGAGAGGGTGCACCAAACCCGGCCAAAATCAGCCTGGCGCAGCTGATTTCATGGAGCTCTGGAGCTTTTTTTTCTCCCGTATTTTTTCTAAGTCCACACCTTTCTGGAAACCTTATGGCCGTTCGGACACGGATGTCCAGCGGACCCCCGCGGAGCCCGTGGCCGAGAGGGTGCACCAATCTCGGCCAAAATCAGCCTGGCGCAGCTGATTTCATGGAGCTCTGGAGCTTTTTTTTCTCCCGTATTTTTTCTAAGTCCACACCTTTCTGGAAACCTTATGGCCGTTCGGACACGGATGTCCAGCGGACCTCTTTGGAGCCCGTGGCCGACAGGGTGCACCAAACCCGGCCAAAATCAGCCTGGCGCAGCTGATTTCATGGAGCTCTGGAGCTTTTTTTTCCGTTTTTTCACTAAGTCCACACACGCCCCATGGCCCTTCAGTCCGTGTTCTTATACATCTGAAGGCCACCAGTCACGAAACCTTCTGGCCATCGATGTCATGGAAGTCCGCCTCCCCTCAGCGGACCTCCGCGGAGCCCGTGGCCGACAGGGTGCACCAAACCCGGCCAAAATCAGCCTGGCGCAGCTGATTTCATGGAGCTCTGGAGCTTTTTTTTCTCCCGTATTTTTTCTAAGTCCACACCTTTCTGGAAACCTTATGGCCGTTCGGACACGGATGTCCAGCGGACCCCCGCGGAGCCCGTGGCCGAGAGGGTGCACCAAACCCGGCCAAAATCAGCCTGGCGCAGCTGATTTCATGGAGCTCTGGAGCTTTTTTTTCTCCCGTATTTTTTCTAAGTCCACACCTTTCTGGAAACCTTATGGCCGTTCGGACACGGATGTCCAGCGGACCCCCGCGGAGCCCGTGGCCGAGAGGGTGCACCAATCTCGGCCAAAATCAGCCTGGCGCAGCTGATTTCATGGAGCTCTGGAGCTTTTTTTTCTCCCGTATTTTTTCTAAGTCCACACCTTTCTGGAAACCTTATGGCCGTTCGGACACGGATGTCCAGCGGACCTCTTTGGAGCCCGTGGCCGACAGGGTGCACCAAACCCGGCCAAAATCAGCCTGGCGCAGCTGATTTCATGGAGCTCTGGAGCTTTTTTTTCCGTTTTTTCACTAAGTCCACACACGCCCCATGGCCCTTCAGTCCGTGTTCTTATACATCTGAAGGCCACCAGTCACGAAACCTTCTGGCCATCGATGTCATGGAAGTCCGCCTCCCCTCAGCGGACCTCCGCGGAGCCCGTGGCCGAGAGGGTGCACCAAACCCGGCCAAAATCAGCCTGGCGCAGCTGATTTCATGGAGCTCTGGAGCTTTTTTTTCTCCCGTATTTTTTCTAAGTCCACACCTTTCTGGAAACCTTATGGCCGTTCGGACACGGATGTCCAGCGGACCCCCGCGGAGCCCGTGGCCGAGAGGGTGCACCAAACCCGGCCAAAATCAGCCTGGCGCAGCTGATTTCATGGAGCTCTGGAGCTTTTTTTTCTCCCGTATTTTTTCTAAGTCCACACCTTTCTGGAAACCTTATGGCCGTTCGGACACGGATGTCCAGCGGACCCCCGCGGAGCCCGTGGCCGAGAGGGTGCACCAATCTCGGCCAAAATCAGCCTGGCGCAGCTGATTTCATGGAGCTCTGGAGCTTTTTTTTCTCCCGTATTTTTTCTAAGTCCACACCTTTCTGGAAACCTTATGGCCGTTCGGACACGGATGTCCAGCGGACCTCTTTGGAGCCCGTGGCCGACAGGGTGCACCAAACCCGGCCAAAATCAGCCTGGCGCAGCTGATTTCATGGAGCTCTGGAGCTTTTTTTTCCGTTTTTTCACTAAGTCCACACACGCCCCATGGCCCTTCAGTCCGTGTTCTTATACATCTGAAGGCCACCAGTCACGAAACCTTCTGGCCATCGATGTCATGGAAGTCCGCCTCCCCTCAGCGGACCTCCGCGGAGCCCGTGGCCGAGAGGGTGCACCAAACCCGGCCAAAATCAGCCTGGCGCAGCTGATTTCATGGAGCTCTGGAGCTTTTTTTTCTCCCGTATTTTTTCTAAGTCCACACCTTTCTGGAAACCTTATGGCCGTTCGGACACGGATGTCCAGCGGACCCCCGCGGAGCCCGTGGCCGAGAGGGTGCACCAAACCCGGCCAAAATCAGCCTGGCGCAGCTGATTTCATGGAGCTCTGGAGCTTTTTTTTCTCCCGTATTTTTTCTAAGTCCACACCTTTCTGAAAACCTTATGGCCGTTCGGACACGGATGTCCAGCGGACCCCCGCGGAGCCCGTGGCCGAGAGGGTGCACCAATCTCGGCCAAAATCAGCCTGGCGCAGCTGATTTCATGGAGCTCTGGAGCTTTTTTTTCTCCCGTATTTTTTCTAAGTCCACACCTTTCTGGAAACCTTATGGCCGTTCGGACACGGATGTCCAGCGGACCTCTTTGGAGCCCGTGGCCGACAGGGTGCACCAAACCCGGCCAAAATCAGCCTGGCGCAGCTGATTTCATGGAGCTCTGGAGCTTTTTTTTCCGTTTTTTCACTAAGTCCACACACGCCCCATGGCCCTTCAGTCCGTGTTCTTATACATCTGAAGGCCACCAGTCACGAAACCTTCTGGCCATCGATGTCATGGAAGTCCGCCTCCCCTCAGCGGACCTCCGCGGAGCCCGTGGCCGAGAGGGTGCACCAAACCCGGCCAAAATCAGCCTGGCGCAGCTGATTTCATGGAGCTCTGGAGCTTTTTTTTCTCCCGTATTTTTTCTAAGTCCACACCTTTCTGGAAACCTTATGGCCGTTCGGACACGGATGTCCAGCGGACCCCCGCGGAGCCCGTGGCCGAGAGGGTGCACCAAACCCGGCCAAAATCAGCCTGGCGCAGCTGATTTCATGGAGCTCTGGAGCTTTTTTTTCTCCCGTATTTTTTCTAAGTCCACACCTTTCTGAAAACCTTATGGCCGTTCGGACACGGATGTCCAGCGGACCCCCGCGGAGCCCGTGGCCGAGAGGGTGCACCAATCTCGGCCAAAATCAGCCTGGCGCAGCTGATTTCATGGAGCTCTGGAGCTTTTTTTTCTCCCGTATTTTTTCTAAGTCCACACCTTTCTGGAAACCTTATGGCCGTTCGGACACGGATGTCCAGCGGACCTCTTTGGAGCCCGTGGCCGACAGGGTGCACCAAACCCGGCCAAAATCAGCCTGGCGCAGCTGATTTCATGGAGCTCTGGAGCTTTTTTTTCCGTTTTTTCACTAAGTCCACACACGCCCCATGGCCCTTCAGTCCGTGTTCTTATACATCTGAAGGCCACCAGTCACGAAACCTTCTGGCCATCGATGTCATGGAAGTCCGCCTCCCCTCAGCGGACCTCCGCGGAGCCCGTGGCCGAGAGGGTGCACCAAACCCGGCCAAAATCAGCCTGGCGCAGCTGATTTCATGGAGCTCTGGAGCTTTTTTTTCTCCCGTATTTTTTCTAAGTCCACACCTTTCTGGAAACCTTATGGCCGTTCGGACACGGATGTCCAGCGGACCCCCGCGGAGCCCGTGGCCGAGAGGGTGCACCAAACCCGGCCAAAATCAGCCTGGCGCAGCTGATTTCATGGAGCTCTGGAGCTTTTTTTTCTCCCGTATTTTTTCTAAGTCCACACCTTTCTGAAAACCTTATGGCCGTTCGGACACGGATGTCCAGCGGACCCCCGCGGAGCCCGTGGCCGAGAGGGTGCACCAATCTCGGCCAAAATCAGCCTGGCGCAGCTGATTTCATGGAGCTCTGGAGCTTTTTTTTCTCCCGTATTTTTTCTAAGTCCACACCTTTCTGGAAACCTTATGGCCGTTCGGACACGGATGTCCAGCGGACCTCTTTGGAGCCCGTGGCCGACAGGGTGCACCAAACCCGGCCAAAATCAGCCTGGCGCAGCTGATTTCATGGAGCTCTGGAGCTTTTTTTTCCGTTTTTTCACTAAGTCCACACACGCCCCATGGCCCTTCAGTCCGTGTTCTTATACATCTGAAGGCCACCAGTCACGAAACCTTCTGGCCATCGATGTCATGGAAGTCCGCCTCCCCTCAGCGGACCTCCGCGGAGCCCGTGGCCGAGAGGGTGCACCAAACCCGGCCAAAATCAGCCTGGCGCAGCTGATTTCATGGAGCTCTGGAGCTTTTTTTTCTCCCGTATTTTTTCTAAGTCCACACCTTTCTGGAAACCTTATGGCCGTTCGGACACGGATGTCCAGCGGACCCCCGCGGAGCCCGTGGCCGAGAGGGTGCACCAATCTCGGCCAAAATCAGCCTGGCGCAGCTGATTTCATGGAGCTCTGGAGCTTTTTTTTCTCCCGTATTTTTTCTAAGTCCACATCTGTCTGGAAACCTTATGGGCGTACGGACACGGATGTCCAGCGGACCTCCGCGGAGCCCGTGGCCGAGAGGGTGCACCAATCTCGGCCAAAATCAGCCTGGCGCAGCTGATTTCATGGAGCTCTGGAGCTTTTTTTTCTCCCGTATTTTTTCTAAGTCCACATCTGTCTGGAAACCTTATGGGCGTACGGACACGGATGTCCAGCGGACCTCCGCGGAGCCCGTGGCCGAGAGGGTGCACCAAACCCGGCCAAAATCTGCCGGCCGCTGCTGATTTCATGGAGCTCCGCTTTTTTCCACTTTTTTCCTAAGTCCCCAAACCATATGTTTTTTTAAATCATAGCTCCCGAGACGCGGCTCGCTGGAAATGTCTCCGCCCTGGCTTTCCAGCGAGACCGGCCCGAAGTGTCTGCGTCCCCGGGAGCCGGTGCACGGGCTCCCGGTAGCCGTTTGGTTTGAAAAATCATATCTCCCGATCCCCGAGGCTTTCGGGCTCGACTCTGGTCTCGTTGGAAAGGTCTCGTCCGTGGCTTTCGAATGACACCGGTCCCGAGTCTCTGCGTGCCCGGGAGCCGGTGCACGGGCTCCCGGAAGCCGGAGGTCGGACTCCCGTGGCCGTTTTTTTGAAAAATCGTAGCTCCCGAACCCGAAGTCCCAGCGGCTCGAGACAAGGCTCGTTGGAAAGGCCGCGGCCAGACCTTTCGAACGACGCCGGCCACGAGTCGCTGCGACCCCGGGCGCCGGAGCTAGGGCTCCCGGTAGCTCCGGGGGTTGAAAAATCGTATCTCCCGAGCCCGAAGTCCCAGGGGCTCGAGACAAAGCTCGTTGGAAAGGCCGCGGCCAGACCTTTCGAATGACGCCGGCCACGAGTCGCTGCGACCCCGGGGGCCGGAGCTAGGGCTCCCGGTACCCCGGCGGGTTTGAAAAATCGTATCTCCCGAACCCGAAGTCCCAGGGGCTCGAGACAAAGCTCGCTGGAAAGGCCGCGGCCAGACCTTTCGAACGACGCCGGCCACGAGTCGCTGCGACCCCGGGCGCCGGAGCTAGGGCTCCCGGTAGCTCCGGGGGTTGAAAAATCGTATCTCCCGAGCCCGAAGTCCCAGGGGCTCGAGACAAAGCTCGTTGGAAAGGCCGCGGCCAGACCTTTCGAATGACGCCGGCCACGAGTCGCTGCGACCCCGGGCGCCGGAGCAAGGGCTCCCGGTAGCTCCGGGGGTTGAAAAATCGTATCTCCCGAGCCCGAAGTCCCAGGGGCTCGAGACAAGGCTCGTTGGAAAGGCCGCGGCCAGACCTTTCGAATGACGCCGGCCACGAGTCGCTGCGACCCCGGGGGCCGGAGCTAGGGCTCCCGGTACCCCGGCGGGTTTGAAAAATCGTATCTCCCGAGCCCGAAGTCCCAGGGGCTCGAGACAAAGCTCGTTGGAAAGGCCGCGGCCAGACCTTTCGAATGACACCGGTCTCGTCTCTCTAGGACGTTCCTACGCGGAGTTATAAAATTTGTCCGCCAGACGGCGCTATTTTAAAAAGAAACGGCCATAGCTCGGCGTAGGAACGTCCGAGAGAGATGGGGGTAGGCTCGTTGGAAAGGCCGCGAGCAGACCTTTCGAACGGTGCCGGCCACGAGTCTTTACTCGACACTTTCCTGGAAGAAGTCGCTCAGCGAGACGTCCTCACATGCCAAGCCGAGGACGGAGCGCTTTTTTCGGATAGGAGAGCCGACTTTCACCGGTCCCTATCTCCGGTCCAAAAAGACTTGGAGAAACGAGACAAAGCTCGTTGGAAAGGCCGCGGCCAGACCTTTCGAATGACGCCGGCCACGAGTCGCTGCGACCCCGGGCGCCGGAGCTAGGGCTCCCGGTAGCTCCGGGGGTTGAAAAATCGTATCTCCCGAGCCCGAAGTCCCAGGGGCTCGAGACAAGGCTCGTTGGAAAGGCCGCGGCCAGACCTTTCGAATGACGCCGGCCACGAGTCGCTGCGACCCCGGGGGCCGGAGCTAGGGCTCCCGGTACCCCGGCGGGTTTGAAAAATCGTATCTCCCGAGCCCGAAGTCCCAGGGGCTCGAGACAAAGCTCGTTGGAAAGGCCGCGGCCAGACCTTTCGAATGACGCCGGCCACGAGTCGCTGCGACCCCGGGCGCCGGAGCTAGGGCTCCCGGTAGCTCCGGGGGTTGAAAAATCGTATCTCCCGAGCCCGAAGTCCCAGGGGCTCGAGACAAAGCTCGTTGGAAAGGCCGCGGCCAGACCTTTCGAATGACGCCGGCCACGAGTCGCTGCGACCCCGGGCGCCGGAGCTAGGGCTCCCGGTACCCCGGCGGGTTTGAAAAATCGTATCTCCCGAGCCCGAAGTCCCAGGGGCTCGAGACAAAGCTCGTTGGAAAGGCCGCGGCCAGACCTTTCGAATGACGCCGGCCACGAGTCGCTGCGACCCCGGGCGCCGGAGCTAGGGCTCCCGGTAGCTCCGGGGGTTGAAAAATCGTATCTCCCGAGCCCGAAGTCCCAGGGGCTCGAGACAAAGCTCGTTGGAAAGGCCGCGGCCAGACCTTTCGAATGACGCCGGCCACGAGTCGCTGCGACCCCGGGCGCCGGAGCTAGGGCTCCCGGTACCCCGGCGGGTTTGAAAAATCGTATCTCCCGAGCCCGAAGTCCCAGGGGCTCGAGACAAAGCTCGTTGGAAAGGCCGCGGCCAGACCTTTCGAATGACACCGGTCTCGTCTCTCTAAGACGTTCCTACGCGGAGTTATAAAATTTGTCCGCCAGACGGCGCTATTTTAAAAAGAAACGGCCATAACTCGGCGTAGGAACGTCCGAGAGAGATGGGGGTAGGCTCGTTGGAAAGGCCGCGAGCAGACCTTTCGAACGGTGCCGGCCACGAGTCTCTACTCGACACTTTCCTGGAAGAAGTCGCTCAGCGAGACGTCCTCACATGCCAAGCCGAGGACGGAGCGCTTTTTTCGGATAGGAGAGCCGACATTCACAGGTCCCTATCTCCGGTCCAAAAAGACTTGGAGAAACGAGACAAAGCTCGTTGGAAAGGCCGCGGCCAGACCTTTCGAACGACGCCGGCCACGAGTCGCTGCGACCCCGGGCGCCGGAGCTAGGGCTCCCGGTAGCTCCGGGGG
>JAPMJR010000056.1:52500-60000 GCA_029783895.1 Triplophysa bombifrons | reverse complement strand
TCGGATTCTCACGGCGGAGCGAGTCCGTTCAGGTCACCACCTGACAGCTGCAAATGAACCAACGACAGCTGATTTTTCCCTAGCTCCGGAGAGCCTACCAGTCCGTGTTCTTATAGGTCTGAAGGCCACCAGACGGGGGGAGATTTGGCAGTTCAGACACGGTTCTTCGGATTCTCACGGCGGAGCGAGTCCGTTCAGGTCACCACCTGACAGCTGCAAATGAACCAAAGACAGCTGATTTTTCCCTAGCTCCGGAGAGCCTACCAGTCCGTGTTCTTATAGGTCTGAAGGCCACCAGACGGGGGGGGATTTGGCCGTTCAGACACGGATGTCCGCCTCCCCTCAGCGGACCTCCGCGGAGCCCCTGGCCGACAGGGTGCACCGTACCCAGCCAAAATCAGCCCTCCAAAGCTGATTTCATGGAGCTCCGGAGATTTTTTCGCCCGTAATTTTTCTAAGTCCACACACACGGATGTCCGCATCCCCTCAGCGGACCTCCGCGGAGCCCGTGGCCGAAAGAGTGCACCAAACCCGGCCAAAATCAGCCTGCTGTAGCTGATTTTTTGTGGCTCCGGAGAGCCTACTAGTCCGTGTTCTTATAGGTCTGAAGGCCACCAGACGGGGGGAGATTTGGCCGTTCAGACACGGTTCTTCGGATTCTCACGGCGGAGCGAGTCCGTTCAGGTCACCACCTGACAGCTGCAAATGAACCAACGACAGCTGATTTTTCCCTAGCTCCGGAGAGCCTACCAGTCCGTGTTCTTATAGGTCTGAAGGCCACCAGACGGGGGGGGATTTGGCCGTTCAGACACGGATGTCCGCCTCCCCTCAGCGGACCTCCGCGGAGCCCCTGGCCGACAGGGTGCACCGAACCCAGCCAAAATCAGCCCGCCAAAGCTGATTTCATGGAGCTCCGGAGATTTTTTCGCCCGTAATTTTTCTAAGTCCACACACACGGATGTCCGCATCCCCTCAGCGGACCTCCGCGGAGCCCGTGGCTGAAAGAGTGCACCAAACCCGGCCAAAATCAGCCTGCTGTAGCTGATTTTTTGTGGCTCCGGAGAGCCTACTAGTCCGTGTTCTTATAGGTCTGAAGGCCACCAGACAGCGGGAAATTGAGCAGACACGGATGTCCGCCTCCCCTCAGCGGACCTCCGTGGAGCCCGTGGCCGAGAGGGTGCACCAAACCCGGCCAAAATCAGCCTGGCGCAGCTGATTTCATGGAGCTCTGGAGCTTCTTTTTCTCCCGTATTTTTTCTAAGTCCACACCTTTCTGGAAACCTTATGGCCGTTCGGACACGGATGTCCAGCGGACCTCCGCGGAGCCCGTGGCCGACAGGGTGCACCAAACCCGGCCAAAATCAGCCTGGCGCAGCTGATTTCATGGAGCTCTGGAGCTTTTTTTTCTCCCGTATTTTTTCTAAGTCCACACCATTCTGGAAACCTTATGGCCGTTCGGACACGGATGTCCAGCGGACCTCTTTGGAGCCCGTGGCCGACAGGGTGCACCAAACCCGGCCAAAATCAGCCTGGCGCAGCTGATTTCATGGAGCTCTGGAGCTTCTTTTTCTCCCGTATTTTTTCTAAGTCCACACCTTTCTGGAAACCTTATGGCCGTTCGGACACGGATGTCCAGCGGACCTCCGCGGAGCCCGTGGCCGACAGGGTGCACCAAACCCGGCCAAAATCAGCCTGGCGCAGCTGATTTCATGGAGCTCTGGAGCTTTTTTTTCTCCCGTATTTTTTCTAAGTCCACACCTTTCTGGAAACCTTATGGCCGTTCGGACACGGATGTCCAGCGGACCTCTTTGGAGCCCGTGGCCGACAGGGTGCACCAAACCCGGCCAAAATCAGCCTGGCGCAGCTGATTTCATGGAGCTCTGGAGCTTTTTTTTCCGTTTTTTCACTAAGTCCACACACGCCCCATGGCCCTTCAGTCCGTGTTCTTATACATCTGAAGGCCACCAGTCACGAAACCTTTTGGCCATCGATGTCATGGAAGTCCGCCTCCCCTCAGCGGACCTCATTGGAGCCCGTGGCCGACAGGGTTCACCAAACCCGGCCAAAATCAGCCTGGCGCAGCTGATTTCATGGAGCTCTGGAGCTTCTTTTTCTCCCGTATTTTTTCTAAGTCCACACCTTTCTGGAAACCTTATGGCCGTTCGGACACGGATGTCCAGCGGACCTCCGCGGAGCCCGTGGCCGACAGGGTGCACCAAACCCGGCCAAAATCAGCCTGGCGCAGCTGATTTCATGGAGCTCTGGAGCTTTTTTTTCTCCCGTATTTTTTCTAAGTCCACACCATTCTGGAAACCTTATGGCCGTTCGGACACGGATGTCCAGCGGACCTCTTTGGAGCCCGTGGCCGACAGGGTGCACCAAACCCGGCCAAAATCAGCCTGGCGCAGCTGATTTCATGGAGCTCTGGAGCTTTTTTTTCTCCCGTATTTTTTCTAAGTCCACACCTTTCTGGAAACCTTATGGCCGTTCGGACACGGATGTCCAGCGGACCTCTTTGGAGCCCGTGGCCGACAGGGTGCACCAAACCCAGCCAAAATCAGCCCTCCAAAGCTGATTTCATGGAGCTCCGGAGATTTTTTCGCCCGTAATTTTTCTAAGTCCACACACACGGATGTCCGCATCCCCTCAGCGGACCTCCGCGGAGCCCGTGGCCGAAAGAGTGCACCAAACCCGGCCAAAATCAGCCTGCTGTAGCTGATTTTTTGTGGCTCCGGAGAGCCTACTAGTCCGTGTTCTTATAGGTCTGAAGGCCACCAGACAGCGGGAAATTGAGCAGACACGGATGTCCGCCTCCCCTCAGCGGACCTCCGTGGAGCCCGTGGCCGAGAGGGTGCACCAAACCCGGCCAAAATCAGCCTGGCGCAGCTGATTTCATGGAGCTCTGGAGCTTCTTTTTCTCCCGTATTTTTTCTAAGTCCACACCTTTCTGGAAACCTTATGGCCGTTCGGACACGGATGTCCAGCGGACCTCCGCGGAGCCCGTGGCCGACAGGGTGCACCAAACCCGGCCAAAATCAGCCTGGCGCAGCTGATTTCATGGAGCTCTGGAGCTTTTTTTTCTCCCGTATTTTTTCTAAGTCCACACCATTCTGGAAACCTTATGGCCGTTCGGACACGGATGTCCAGCGGACCTCTTTGGAGCCCGTGGCCGACAGGGTGCACCAAACCCGGCCAAAATCAGCCTGGCGCAGCTGATTTCATGGAGCTCTGGAGCTTCTTTTTCTCCCGTATTTTTTCTAAGTCCACACCTTTCTGGAAACCTTATGGCCGTTCGGACACGGATGTCCAGCGGACCTCCGCGGAGCCCGTGGCCGACAGGGTGCACCAAACCCGGCCAAAATCAGCCTGGCGCAGCTGATTTCATGGAGCTCTGGAGCTTTTTTTTCTCCCGTATTTTTTCTAAGTCCACACCTTTCTGGAAACCTTATGGCCGTTCGGACACGGATGTCCAGCGGACCCCCGCGGAGCCCGTGGCCGAGAGGGTGCACCAAACCCGGCCAAAATCAGCCTGGCGCAGCTGATTTCATGGAGCTCTGGAGCTTTTTTTTCTCCCGTATTTTTTCTAAGTCCACACCTTTCTGGAAACCTTATGGCCGTTCGGACACGGATGTCCAGCGGACCCCCGCGGAGCCCGTGGCCGAGAGGGTGCACCAATCTCGGCCAAAATCAGCCTGGCGCAGCTGATTTCATGGAGCTCTGGAGCTTTTTTTTCTCCCGTATTTTTTCTAAGTCCACACCTTTCTGGAAACCTTATGGCCGTTCGGACACGGATGTCCAGCGGACCTCTTTGGAGCCCGTGGCCGACAGGGTGCACCAAACCCGGCCAAAATCAGCCTGGCGCAGCTGATTTCATGGAGCTCTGGAGCTTTTTTTTCCGTTTTTTCACTAAGTCCACACACGCCCCATGGCCCTTCAGTCCGTGTTCTTATACATCTGAAGGCCACCAGTCACGAAACCTTCTGGCCATCGATGTCATGGAAGTCCGCCTCCCCTCAGCGGACCTCCGCGGAGCCCGTGGCCGAGAGGGTGCACCAAACCCGGCCAAAATCAGCCTGGCGCAGCTGATTTCATGGAGCTCTGGAGCTTTTTTTTCTCCCGTATTTTTTCTAAGTCCACACCTTTCTGGAAACCTTATGGCCGTTCGGACACGGATGTCCAGCGGACCCCCGCGGAGCCCGTGGCCGAGAGGGTGCACCAAACCCGGCCAAAATCAGCCTGGCGCAGCTGATTTCATGGAGCTCTGGAGCTTTTTTTTCTCCCGTATTTTTTCTAAGTCCACACCTTTCTGGAAACCTTATGGCCGTTCGGACACGGATGTCCAGCGGACCCCCGCGGAGCCCGTGGCCGAGAGGGTGCACCAATCTCGGCCAAAATCAGCCTGGCGCAGCTGATTTCATGGAGCTCTGGAGCTTTTTTTTCTCCCGTATTTTTTCTAAGTCCACACCTTTCTGGAAACCTTATGGCCGTTCGGACACGGATGTCCAGCGGACCTCTTTGGAGCCCGTGGCCGACAGGGTGCACCAAACCCGGCCAAAATCAGCCTGGCGCAGCTGATTTCATGGAGCTCTGGAGCTTTTTTTTCCGTTTTTTCACTAAGTCCACACACGCCCCATGGCCCTTCAGTCCGTGTTCTTATACATCTGAAGGCCACCAGTCACGAAACCTTCTGGCCATCGATGTCATGGAAGTCCGCCTCCCCTCAGCGGACCTCCGCGGAGCCCGTGGCCGAGAGGGTGCACCAAACCCGGCCAAAATCAGCCTGGCGCAGCTGATTTCATGGAGCTCTGGAGCTTTTTTTTCTCCCGTATTTTTTCTAAGTCCACACCTTTCTGGAAACCTTATGGCCGTTCGGACACGGATGTCCAGCGGACCCCCGCGGAGCCCGTGGCCGAGAGGGTGCACCAAACCCGGCCAAAATCAGCCTGGCGCAGCTGATTTCATGGAGCTCTGGAGCTTTTTTTTCTCCCGTATTTTTTCTAAGTCCACACCTTTCTGAAAACCTTATGGCCGTTCGGACACGGATGTCCAGCGGACCCCCGCGGAGCCCGTGGCCGAGAGGGTGCACCAATCTCGGCCAAAATCAGCCTGGCGCAGCTGATTTCATGGAGCTCTGGAGCTTTTTTTTCTCCCGTATTTTTTCTAAGTCCACACCTTTCTGGAAACCTTATGGCCGTTCGGACACGGATGTCCAGCGGACCTCTTTGGAGCCCGTGGCCGACAGGGTGCACCAAACCCGGCCAAAATCAGCCTGGCGCAGCTGATTTCATGGAGCTCTGGAGCTTTTTTTTCCGTTTTTTCACTAAGTCCACACACGCCCCATGGCCCTTCAGTCCGTGTTCTTATACATCTGAAGGCCACCAGTCACGAAACCTTCTGGCCATCGATGTCATGGAAGTCCGCCTCCCCTCAGCGGACCTCCGCGGAGCCCGTGGCCGAGAGGGTGCACCAAACCCGGCCAAAATCAGCCTGGCGCAGCTGATTTCATGGAGCTCTGGAGCTTTTTTTTCTCCCGTATTTTTTCTAAGTCCACACCTTTCTGGAAACCTTATGGCCGTTCGGACACGGATGTCCAGCGGACCCCCGCGGAGCCCGTGGCCGAGAGGGTGCACCAAACCCGGCCAAAATCAGCCTGGCGCAGCTGATTTCATGGAGCTCTGGAGCTTTTTTTTCTCCCGTATTTTTTCTAAGTCCACACCTTTCTGAAAACCTTATGGCCGTTCGGACACGGATGTCCAGCGGACCCCCGCGGAGCCCGTGGCCGAGAGGGTGCACCAATCTCGGCCAAAATCAGCCTGGCGCAGCTGATTTCATGGAGCTCTGGAGCTTTTTTTTCTCCCGTATTTTTTCTAAGTCCACACCTTTCTGGAAACCTTATGGCCGTTCGGACACGGATGTCCAGCGGACCTCTTTGGAGCCCGTGGCCGACAGGGTGCACCAAACCCGGCCAAAATCAGCCTGGCGCAGCTGATTTCATGGAGCTCTGGAGCTTTTTTTTCCGTTTTTTCACTAAGTCCACACACGCCCCATGGCCCTTCAGTCCGTGTTCTTATACATCTGAAGGCCACCAGTCACGAAACCTTCTGGCCATCGATGTCATGGAAGTCCGCCTCCCCTCAGCGGACCTCCGCGGAGCCCGTGGCCGAGAGGGTGCACCAAACCCGGCCAAAATCAGCCTGGCGCAGCTGATTTCATGGAGCTCTGGAGCTTTTTTTTCTCCCGTATTTTTTCTAAGTCCACACCTTTCTGGAAACCTTATGGCCGTTCGGACACGGATGTCCAGCGGACCCCCGCGGAGCCCGTGGCCGAGAGGGTGCACCAATCTCGGCCAAAATCAGCCTGGCGCAGCTGATTTCATGGAGCTCTGGAGCTTTTTTTTCTCCCGTATTTTTTCTAAGTCCACATCTGTCTGGAAACCTTATGGGCGTACGGACACGGATGTCCAGCGGACCTCCGCGGAGCCCGTGGCCGAGAGGGTGCACCAATCTCGGCCAAAATCAGCCTGGCGCAGCTGATTTCATGGAGCTCTGGAGCTTTTTTTTCTCCCGTATTTTTTCTAAGTCCACATCTGTCTGGAAACCTTATGGGCGTACGGACACGGATGTCCAGCGGACCTCCGCGGAGCCCGTGGCCGAGAGGGTGCACCAAACCCGGCCAAAATCTGCCGGCCGCTGCTGATTTCATGGAGCTCCGCTTTTTTCCACTTTTTTCCTAAGTCCCCAAACCATATGTTTTTTTAAATCATAGCTCCCGAGACGCGGCTCGCTGGAAATGTCTCCGCCCTGGCTTTCCAGCGAGACCGGCCCGAAGTGTCTGCGTCCCCGGGAGCCGGTGCACGGGCTCCCGGTAGCCGTTTGGTTTGAAAAATCATATCTCCCGATCCCCGAGGCTTTCGGGCTCGACTCTGGTCTCGTTGGAAAGGTCTCGTCCGTGGCTTTCGAATGACACCGGTCCCGAGTCTCTGCGTGCCCGGGAGCCGGTGCACGGGCTCCCGGAAGCCGGAGGTCGGACTCCCGTGGCCGTTTTTTTGAAAAATCGTAGCTCCCGAACCCGAAGTCCCAGCGGCTCGAGACAAGGCTCGTTGGAAAGGCCGCGGCCAGACCTTTCGAATGACGCCGGCCACGAGTCGCTGCGACCCCGGGGGCCGGAGCTAGGGCTCCCGGTACCCCGGCGGGTTTGAAAAATCGTATCTCCCGAGCCCGAAGTCCCAGGGGCTCGAGACAAAGCTCGTTGGAAAGGCCGCGGCCAGACCTTTCGAATGACACCGGTCTCGTCTCTCTAGGACGTTCCTACGCGGAGTTATAAAATTTGTCCGCCAGACGGCGCTATTTTAAAAAGAAACGGCCATAGCTCGGCGTAGGAACGTCCGAGAGAGATGGGGGTAGGCTCGTTGGAAAGGCCGCGAGCAGACCTTTCGAACGGTGCCGGCCACGAGTCTTTACTCGACACTTTCCTGGAAGAAGTCGCTCAGCGAGACGTCCT
>JAPMJR010000056.1:35000-42500 GCA_029783895.1 Triplophysa bombifrons | reverse complement strand
CCCTAGCTCCGGAGAGCCTGCTAGTCCGTGTTCTTATAGGTCTGAAGGCCACCAGACGGGGGGAGAGGTGGCCGTTCAGACACGGTTCTTAAGGACGCCCGTGAGGGTCGTCATCAGCGCCTAGTCCGCTCAGGTCACCACCTGTCGGCTAGTTTGAGCCAATCGCAGCTGATAATTCAGTAGCTCCGGAGAGCCTACCAGTCCGTGTTCTTATAGGTCTGAAGGCCACCAGACGGGGGGAGATTTGGCCGTTCAGACACGGTTCTTAAGGACGCCCGTGGCGGTCGTCATCAGCGCCTAGTCCGCTCAGGTCACCACCTGTCGGCTAGTTTGAGCAAATCGCAGCTGATATTTCAGTAGCTCCGGAGAGCCTACCAGTCCGTGTTCTTATAGGTCTGAAGGCCACCAGACGGGGGGAGATTTGGCCGTTCAGACACGGTTCTTAAGGACGCCCGTGAGGGTCGTCATCAGCGCCTAGTCCGCTCAGGTCACCACCTGTCGGCTAGTTTGAGCAAATCGCAGCTGATATTTCAGTAGCTCCGGAGAGCCTACCAGTCCGTGTTCTTATAGGTCTGAAGGCCACCAGACGGGGGGAGATTTGGCCGTTCAGACACGGTTCTTAAGGACGCCCGTGAGGGTCGTCTTCAGCGCCTAGTCCGCTCAGGTCACCACCTGTCGGCTAGTTTGAGCAAATCGCAGCTGATATTTCAGTAGCTCCGGAGAGCCTACCAGTCCGTGTTCTTATAGGTCTGAAGGCCACCAGACGGGGGGAGATTTGGCCGTTCAGACACGGTTCTTAAGGACGCCCGTGAGGGTCGTCTTCAGCGCCTAGTCCGCTCAGGTCACCACCTGTCGGCTAGTTTGAGCAAATCGCAGCTGATATTTCAGTAGCTCCGGAGAGCCTACCAGTCCGTGTTCTTATAGGTCTGAAGGCCACCAGACGGGGGGAGATTTGGCCGTTCAGACACGGTTCAAAGGACGCCCGTGGCGGTCGTCATCAGCGCCTAGTCCGCTCAGGTCACCACCTGTCGGCTAGTTTGAGCCAATCGCAGCTGAAAATTCAGTAGCTCCGGAGAGCCTACCAGTCCGTGTTCTTATAGGTCTGAAGGCCACCAGACGGGGGGAGATTTGGCAGTTCAGACACGGTTCTTCGGATTCTCACGGCGGAGCGAGTCCGTTCAGGTCACCACCTGACAGCTGCAAATGAACCAACGACAGCTGATTTTTCCCTAGCTCCGGAGAGCCTACCAGTCCGTGTTCTTATAGGTCTGAAGGCCACCAGACGGGGGGAGATTTGGCAGTTCAGACACGGTTCTTCGGATTCTCACGGCGGAGCGAGTCCGTTCAGGTCACCACCTGACAGCTGCAAATGAACCAAAGACAGCTGATTTTTCCCTAGCTCCGGAGAGCCTACCAGTCCGTGTTCTTATAGGTCTGAAGGCCACCAGACGGGGGGGGATTTGGCCGTTCAGACACGGATGTCCGCCTCCCCTCAGCGGACCTCCGCGGAGCCCCTGGCCGACAGGGTGCACCGTACCCAGCCAAAATCAGCCCTCCAAAGCTGATTTCATGGAGCTCCGGAGATTTTTTCGCCCGTAATTTTTCTAAGTCCACACACACGGATGTCCGCATCCCCTCAGCGGACCTCCGCGGAGCCCGTGGCCGAAAGAGTGCACCAAACCCGGCCAAAATCAGCCTGCTGTAGCTGATTTTTTGTGGCTCCGGAGAGCCTACTAGTCCGTGTTCTTATAGGTCTGAAGGCCACCAGACGGGGGGAGATTTGGCCGTTCAGACACGGTTCTTCGGATTCTCACGGCGGAGCGAGTCCGTTCAGGTCACCACCTGACAGCTGCAAATGAACCAACGACAGCTGATTTTTCCCTAGCTCCGGAGAGCCTACCAGTCCGTGTTCTTATAGGTCTGAAGGCCACCAGACGGGGGGGGATTTGGCCGTTCAGACACGGATGTCCGCCTCCCCTCAGCGGACCTCCGCGGAGCCCCTGGCCGACAGGGTGCACCGAACCCAGCCAAAATCAGCCCGCCAAAGCTGATTTCATGGAGCTCCGGAGATTTTTTCGCCCGTAATTTTTCTAAGTCCACACACACGGATGTCCGCATCCCCTCAGCGGACCTCCGCGGAGCCCGTGGCTGAAAGAGTGCACCAAACCCGGCCAAAATCAGCCTGCTGTAGCTGATTTTTTGTGGCTCCGGAGAGCCTACTAGTCCGTGTTCTTATAGGTCTGAAGGCCACCAGACAGCGGGAAATTGAGCAGACACGGATGTCCGCCTCCCCTCAGCGGACCTCCGTGGAGCCCGTGGCCGAGAGGGTGCACCAAACCCGGCCAAAATCAGCCTGGCGCAGCTGATTTCATGGAGCTCTGGAGCTTCTTTTTCTCCCGTATTTTTTCTAAGTCCACACCTTTCTGGAAACCTTATGGCCGTTCGGACACGGATGTCCAGCGGACCTCCGCGGAGCCCGTGGCCGACAGGGTGCACCAAACCCGGCCAAAATCAGCCTGGCGCAGCTGATTTCATGGAGCTCTGGAGCTTTTTTTTCTCCCGTATTTTTTCTAAGTCCACACCATTCTGGAAACCTTATGGCCGTTCGGACACGGATGTCCAGCGGACCTCTTTGGAGCCCGTGGCCGACAGGGTGCACCAAACCCGGCCAAAATCAGCCTGGCGCAGCTGATTTCATGGAGCTCTGGAGCTTCTTTTTCTCCCGTATTTTTTCTAAGTCCACACCTTTCTGGAAACCTTATGGCCGTTCGGACACGGATGTCCAGCGGACCTCCGCGGAGCCCGTGGCCGACAGGGTGCACCAAACCCGGCCAAAATCAGCCTGGCGCAGCTGATTTCATGGAGCTCTGGAGCTTTTTTTTCTCCCGTATTTTTTCTAAGTCCACACCTTTCTGGAAACCTTATGGCCGTTCGGACACGGATGTCCAGCGGACCTCTTTGGAGCCCGTGGCCGACAGGGTGCACCAAACCCGGCCAAAATCAGCCTGGCGCAGCTGATTTCATGGAGCTCTGGAGCTTTTTTTTCCGTTTTTTCACTAAGTCCACACACGCCCCATGGCCCTTCAGTCCGTGTTCTTATACATCTGAAGGCCACCAGTCACGAAACCTTTTGGCCATCGATGTCATGGAAGTCCGCCTCCCCTCAGCGGACCTCATTGGAGCCCGTGGCCGACAGGGTTCACCAAACCCGGCCAAAATCAGCCTGGCGCAGCTGATTTCATGGAGCTCTGGAGCTTCTTTTTCTCCCGTATTTTTTCTAAGTCCACACCTTTCTGGAAACCTTATGGCCGTTCGGACACGGATGTCCAGCGGACCTCCGCGGAGCCCGTGGCCGACAGGGTGCACCAAACCCGGCCAAAATCAGCCTGGCGCAGCTGATTTCATGGAGCTCTGGAGCTTTTTTTTCTCCCGTATTTTTTCTAAGTCCACACCATTCTGGAAACCTTATGGCCGTTCGGACACGGATGTCCAGCGGACCTCTTTGGAGCCCGTGGCCGACAGGGTGCACCAAACCCGGCCAAAATCAGCCTGGCGCAGCTGATTTCATGGAGCTCTGGAGCTTTTTTTTCTCCCGTATTTTTTCTAAGTCCACACCTTTCTGGAAACCTTATGGCCGTTCGGACACGGATGTCCAGCGGACCTCTTTGGAGCCCGTGGCCGACAGGGTGCACCAAACCCAGCCAAAATCAGCCCTCCAAAGCTGATTTCATGGAGCTCCGGAGATTTTTTCGCCCGTAATTTTTCTAAGTCCACACACACGGATGTCCGCATCCCCTCAGCGGACCTCCGCGGAGCCCGTGGCCGAAAGAGTGCACCAAACCCGGCCAAAATCAGCCTGCTGTAGCTGATTTTTTGTGGCTCCGGAGAGCCTACTAGTCCGTGTTCTTATAGGTCTGAAGGCCACCAGACAGCGGGAAATTGAGCAGACACGGATGTCCGCCTCCCCTCAGCGGACCTCCGTGGAGCCCGTGGCCGAGAGGGTGCACCAAACCCGGCCAAAATCAGCCTGGCGCAGCTGATTTCATGGAGCTCTGGAGCTTCTTTTTCTCCCGTATTTTTTCTAAGTCCACACCTTTCTGGAAACCTTATGGCCGTTCGGACACGGATGTCCAGCGGACCTCCGCGGAGCCCGTGGCCGACAGGGTGCACCAAACCCGGCCAAAATCAGCCTGGCGCAGCTGATTTCATGGAGCTCTGGAGCTTTTTTTTCTCCCGTATTTTTTCTAAGTCCACACCATTCTGGAAACCTTATGGCCGTTCGGACACGGATGTCCAGCGGACCTCTTTGGAGCCCGTGGCCGACAGGGTGCACCAAACCCGGCCAAAATCAGCCTGGCGCAGCTGATTTCATGGAGCTCTGGAGCTTCTTTTTCTCCCGTATTTTTTCTAAGTCCACACCTTTCTGGAAACCTTATGGCCGTTCGGACACGGATGTCCAGCGGACCTCCGCGGAGCCCGTGGCCGACAGGGTGCACCAAACCCGGCCAAAATCAGCCTGGCGCAGCTGATTTCATGGAGCTCTGGAGCTTTTTTTTCTCCCGTATTTTTTCTAAGTCCACACCTTTCTGGAAACCTTATGGCCGTTCGGACACGGATGTCCAGCGGACCCCCGCGGAGCCCGTGGCCGAGAGGGTGCACCAAACCCGGCCAAAATCAGCCTGGCGCAGCTGATTTCATGGAGCTCTGGAGCTTTTTTTTCTCCCGTATTTTTTCTAAGTCCACACCTTTCTGGAAACCTTATGGCCGTTCGGACACGGATGTCCAGCGGACCCCCGCGGAGCCCGTGGCCGAGAGGGTGCACCAATCTCGGCCAAAATCAGCCTGGCGCAGCTGATTTCATGGAGCTCTGGAGCTTTTTTTTCTCCCGTATTTTTTCTAAGTCCACACCTTTCTGGAAACCTTATGGCCGTTCGGACACGGATGTCCAGCGGACCTCTTTGGAGCCCGTGGCCGACAGGGTGCACCAAACCCGGCCAAAATCAGCCTGGCGCAGCTGATTTCATGGAGCTCTGGAGCTTTTTTTTCCGTTTTTTCACTAAGTCCACACACGCCCCATGGCCCTTCAGTCCGTGTTCTTATACATCTGAAGGCCACCAGTCACGAAACCTTCTGGCCATCGATGTCATGGAAGTCCGCCTCCCCTCAGCGGACCTCCGCGGAGCCCGTGGCCGAGAGGGTGCACCAAACCCGGCCAAAATCAGCCTGGCGCAGCTGATTTCATGGAGCTCTGGAGCTTTTTTTTCTCCCGTATTTTTTCTAAGTCCACACCTTTCTGGAAACCTTATGGCCGTTCGGACACGGATGTCCAGCGGACCCCCGCGGAGCCCGTGGCCGAGAGGGTGCACCAAACCCGGCCAAAATCAGCCTGGCGCAGCTGATTTCATGGAGCTCTGGAGCTTTTTTTTCTCCCGTATTTTTTCTAAGTCCACACCTTTCTGGAAACCTTATGGCCGTTCGGACACGGATGTCCAGCGGACCCCCGCGGAGCCCGTGGCCGAGAGGGTGCACCAATCTCGGCCAAAATCAGCCTGGCGCAGCTGATTTCATGGAGCTCTGGAGCTTTTTTTTCTCCCGTATTTTTTCTAAGTCCACACCTTTCTGGAAACCTTATGGCCGTTCGGACACGGATGTCCAGCGGACCTCTTTGGAGCCCGTGGCCGACAGGGTGCACCAAACCCGGCCAAAATCAGCCTGGCGCAGCTGATTTCATGGAGCTCTGGAGCTTTTTTTTCCGTTTTTTCACTAAGTCCACACACGCCCCATGGCCCTTCAGTCCGTGTTCTTATACATCTGAAGGCCACCAGTCACGAAACCTTCTGGCCATCGATGTCATGGAAGTCCGCCTCCCCTCAGCGGACCTCCGCGGAGCCCGTGGCCGAGAGGGTGCACCAAACCCGGCCAAAATCAGCCTGGCGCAGCTGATTTCATGGAGCTCTGGAGCTTTTTTTTCTCCCGTATTTTTTCTAAGTCCACACCTTTCTGGAAACCTTATGGCCGTTCGGACACGGATGTCCAGCGGACCCCCGCGGAGCCCGTGGCCGAGAGGGTGCACCAAACCCGGCCAAAATCAGCCTGGCGCAGCTGATTTCATGGAGCTCTGGAGCTTTTTTTTCTCCCGTATTTTTTCTAAGTCCACACCTTTCTGAAAACCTTATGGCCGTTCGGACACGGATGTCCAGCGGACCCCCGCGGAGCCCGTGGCCGAGAGGGTGCACCAATCTCGGCCAAAATCAGCCTGGCGCAGCTGATTTCATGGAGCTCTGGAGCTTTTTTTTCTCCCGTATTTTTTCTAAGTCCACACCTTTCTGGAAACCTTATGGCCGTTCGGACACGGATGTCCAGCGGACCTCTTTGGAGCCCGTGGCCGACAGGGTGCACCAAACCCGGCCAAAATCAGCCTGGCGCAGCTGATTTCATGGAGCTCTGGAGCTTTTTTTTCCGTTTTTTCACTAAGTCCACACACGCCCCATGGCCCTTCAGTCCGTGTTCTTATACATCTGAAGGCCACCAGTCACGAAACCTTCTGGCCATCGATGTCATGGAAGTCCGCCTCCCCTCAGCGGACCTCCGCGGAGCCCGTGGCCGAGAGGGTGCACCAAACCCGGCCAAAATCAGCCTGGCGCAGCTGATTTCATGGAGCTCTGGAGCTTTTTTTTCTCCCGTATTTTTTCTAAGTCCACACCTTTCTGGAAACCTTATGGCCGTTCGGACACGGATGTCCAGCGGACCCCCGCGGAGCCCGTGGCCGAGAGGGTGCACCAAACCCGGCCAAAATCAGCCTGGCGCAGCTGATTTCATGGAGCTCTGGAGCTTTTTTTTCTCCCGTATTTTTTCTAAGTCCACACCTTTCTGAAAACCTTATGGCCGTTCGGACACGGATGTCCAGCGGACCCCCGCGGAGCCCGTGGCCGAGAGGGTGCACCAATCTCGGCCAAAATCAGCCTGGCGCAGCTGATTTCATGGAGCTCTGGAGCTTTTTTTTCTCCCGTATTTTTTCTAAGTCCACACCTTTCTGGAAACCTTATGGCCGTTCGGACACGGATGTCCAGCGGACCTCTTTGGAGCCCGTGGCCGACAGGGTGCACCAAACCCGGCCAAAATCAGCCTGGCGCAGCTGATTTCATGGAGCTCTGGAGCTTTTTTTTCCGTTTTTTCACTAAGTCCACACACGCCCCATGGCCCTTCAGTCCGTGTTCTTATACATCTGAAGGCCACCAGTCACGAAACCTTCTGGCCATCGATGTCATGGAAGTCCGCCTCCCCTCAGCGGACCTCCGCGGAGCCCGTGGCCGAGAGGGTGCACCAAACCCGGCCAAAATCAGCCTGGCGCAGCTGATTTCATGGAGCTCTGGAGCTTTTTTTTCTCCCGTATTTTTTCTAAGTCCACACCTTTCTGGAAACCTTATGGCCGTTCGGACACGGATGTCCAGCGGACCCCCGCGGAGCCCGTGGCCGAGAGGGTGCACCAATCTCGGCCAA
>JAPMJR010000056.1:15000-22500 GCA_029783895.1 Triplophysa bombifrons | reverse complement strand
CACCACCTGACAGCTGCAAATGAACCAAAGACAGCTGATTTTTCCCTAGCTCCGGAGAGCCTACCAGTCCGTGTTCTTATAGGTCTGAAGGCCACCAGACGGGGGGGGATTTGGCCGTTCAGACACGGATGTCCGCCTCCCCTCAGCGGACCTCCGCGGAGCCCCTGGCCGACAGGGTGCACCGTACCCAGCCAAAATCAGCCCTCCAAAGCTGATTTCATGGAGCTCCGGAGATTTTTTCGCCCGTAATTTTTCTAAGTCCACACACACGGATGTCCGCATCCCCTCAGCGGACCTCCGCGGAGCCCGTGGCCGAAAGAGTGCACCAAACCCGGCCAAAATCAGCCTGCTGTAGCTGATTTTTTGTGGCTCCGGAGAGCCTACTAGTCCGTGTTCTTATAGGTCTGAAGGCCACCAGACGGGGGGAGATTTGGCCGTTCAGACACGGTTCTTCGGATTCTCACGGCGGAGCGAGTCCGTTCAGGTCACCACCTGACAGCTGCAAATGAACCAACGACAGCTGATTTTTCCCTAGCTCCGGAGAGCCTACCAGTCCGTGTTCTTATAGGTCTGAAGGCCACCAGACGGGGGGGGATTTGGCCGTTCAGACACGGATGTCCGCCTCCCCTCAGCGGACCTCCGCGGAGCCCCTGGCCGACAGGGTGCACCGAACCCAGCCAAAATCAGCCCGCCAAAGCTGATTTCATGGAGCTCCGGAGATTTTTTCGCCCGTAATTTTTCTAAGTCCACACACACGGATGTCCGCATCCCCTCAGCGGACCTCCGCGGAGCCCGTGGCTGAAAGAGTGCACCAAACCCGGCCAAAATCAGCCTGCTGTAGCTGATTTTTTGTGGCTCCGGAGAGCCTACTAGTCCGTGTTCTTATAGGTCTGAAGGCCACCAGACAGCGGGAAATTGAGCAGACACGGATGTCCGCCTCCCCTCAGCGGACCTCCGTGGAGCCCGTGGCCGAGAGGGTGCACCAAACCCGGCCAAAATCAGCCTGGCGCAGCTGATTTCATGGAGCTCTGGAGCTTCTTTTTCTCCCGTATTTTTTCTAAGTCCACACCTTTCTGGAAACCTTATGGCCGTTCGGACACGGATGTCCAGCGGACCTCCGCGGAGCCCGTGGCCGACAGGGTGCACCAAACCCGGCCAAAATCAGCCTGGCGCAGCTGATTTCATGGAGCTCTGGAGCTTTTTTTTCTCCCGTATTTTTTCTAAGTCCACACCATTCTGGAAACCTTATGGCCGTTCGGACACGGATGTCCAGCGGACCTCTTTGGAGCCCGTGGCCGACAGGGTGCACCAAACCCGGCCAAAATCAGCCTGGCGCAGCTGATTTCATGGAGCTCTGGAGCTTCTTTTTCTCCCGTATTTTTTCTAAGTCCACACCTTTCTGGAAACCTTATGGCCGTTCGGACACGGATGTCCAGCGGACCTCCGCGGAGCCCGTGGCCGACAGGGTGCACCAAACCCGGCCAAAATCAGCCTGGCGCAGCTGATTTCATGGAGCTCTGGAGCTTTTTTTTCTCCCGTATTTTTTCTAAGTCCACACCTTTCTGGAAACCTTATGGCCGTTCGGACACGGATGTCCAGCGGACCTCTTTGGAGCCCGTGGCCGACAGGGTGCACCAAACCCGGCCAAAATCAGCCTGGCGCAGCTGATTTCATGGAGCTCTGGAGCTTTTTTTTCCGTTTTTTCACTAAGTCCACACACGCCCCATGGCCCTTCAGTCCGTGTTCTTATACATCTGAAGGCCACCAGTCACGAAACCTTTTGGCCATCGATGTCATGGAAGTCCGCCTCCCCTCAGCGGACCTCATTGGAGCCCGTGGCCGACAGGGTTCACCAAACCCGGCCAAAATCAGCCTGGCGCAGCTGATTTCATGGAGCTCTGGAGCTTCTTTTTCTCCCGTATTTTTTCTAAGTCCACACCTTTCTGGAAACCTTATGGCCGTTCGGACACGGATGTCCAGCGGACCTCCGCGGAGCCCGTGGCCGACAGGGTGCACCAAACCCGGCCAAAATCAGCCTGGCGCAGCTGATTTCATGGAGCTCTGGAGCTTTTTTTTCTCCCGTATTTTTTCTAAGTCCACACCATTCTGGAAACCTTATGGCCGTTCGGACACGGATGTCCAGCGGACCTCTTTGGAGCCCGTGGCCGACAGGGTGCACCAAACCCGGCCAAAATCAGCCTGGCGCAGCTGATTTCATGGAGCTCTGGAGCTTTTTTTTCTCCCGTATTTTTTCTAAGTCCACACCTTTCTGGAAACCTTATGGCCGTTCGGACACGGATGTCCAGCGGACCTCTTTGGAGCCCGTGGCCGACAGGGTGCACCAAACCCAGCCAAAATCAGCCCTCCAAAGCTGATTTCATGGAGCTCCGGAGATTTTTTCGCCCGTAATTTTTCTAAGTCCACACACACGGATGTCCGCATCCCCTCAGCGGACCTCCGCGGAGCCCGTGGCCGAAAGAGTGCACCAAACCCGGCCAAAATCAGCCTGCTGTAGCTGATTTTTTGTGGCTCCGGAGAGCCTACTAGTCCGTGTTCTTATAGGTCTGAAGGCCACCAGACAGCGGGAAATTGAGCAGACACGGATGTCCGCCTCCCCTCAGCGGACCTCCGTGGAGCCCGTGGCCGAGAGGGTGCACCAAACCCGGCCAAAATCAGCCTGGCGCAGCTGATTTCATGGAGCTCTGGAGCTTCTTTTTCTCCCGTATTTTTTCTAAGTCCACACCTTTCTGGAAACCTTATGGCCGTTCGGACACGGATGTCCAGCGGACCTCCGCGGAGCCCGTGGCCGACAGGGTGCACCAAACCCGGCCAAAATCAGCCTGGCGCAGCTGATTTCATGGAGCTCTGGAGCTTTTTTTTCTCCCGTATTTTTTCTAAGTCCACACCATTCTGGAAACCTTATGGCCGTTCGGACACGGATGTCCAGCGGACCTCTTTGGAGCCCGTGGCCGACAGGGTGCACCAAACCCGGCCAAAATCAGCCTGGCGCAGCTGATTTCATGGAGCTCTGGAGCTTCTTTTTCTCCCGTATTTTTTCTAAGTCCACACCTTTCTGGAAACCTTATGGCCGTTCGGACACGGATGTCCAGCGGACCTCCGCGGAGCCCGTGGCCGACAGGGTGCACCAAACCCGGCCAAAATCAGCCTGGCGCAGCTGATTTCATGGAGCTCTGGAGCTTTTTTTTCTCCCGTATTTTTTCTAAGTCCACACCTTTCTGGAAACCTTATGGCCGTTCGGACACGGATGTCCAGCGGACCCCCGCGGAGCCCGTGGCCGAGAGGGTGCACCAAACCCGGCCAAAATCAGCCTGGCGCAGCTGATTTCATGGAGCTCTGGAGCTTTTTTTTCTCCCGTATTTTTTCTAAGTCCACACCTTTCTGGAAACCTTATGGCCGTTCGGACACGGATGTCCAGCGGACCCCCGCGGAGCCCGTGGCCGAGAGGGTGCACCAATCTCGGCCAAAATCAGCCTGGCGCAGTTGATTTCATGGAGCTCTGGAGCTTTTTTTTCTCCCGTATTTTTTCTAAGTCCACACCTTTCTGGAAACCTTATGGCCGTTCGGACACGGATGTCCAGCGGACCTCTTTGGAGCCCGTGGCCGACAGGGTGCACCAAACCCGGCCAAAATCAGCCTGGCGCAGCTGATTTCATGGAGCTCTGGAGCTTTTTTTTCCGTTTTTTCACTAAGTCCACACACGCCCCATGGCCCTTCAGTCCGTGTTCTTATACATCTGAAGGCCACCAGTCACGAAACCTTCTGGCCATCGATGTCATGGAAGTCCGCCTCCCCTCAGCGGACCTCCGCGGAGCCCGTGGCCGAGAGGGTGCACCAAACCCGGCCAAAATCAGCCTGGCGCAGCTGATTTCATGGAGCTCTGGAGCTTTTTTTTCTCCCGTATTTTTTCTAAGTCCACACCTTTCTGGAAACCTTATGGCCGTTCGGACACGGATGTCCAGCGGACCCCCGCGGAGCCCGTGGCCGAGAGGGTGCACCAAACCCGGCCAAAATCAGCCTGGCGCAGCTGATTTCATGGAGCTCTGGAGCTTTTTTTTCTCCCGTATTTTTTCTAAGTCCACACCTTTCTGGAAACCTTATGGCCGTTCGGACACGGATGTCCAGCGGACCCCCGCGGAGCCCGTGGCCGAGAGGGTGCACCAATCTCGGCCAAAATCAGCCTGGCGCAGCTGATTTCATGGAGCTCTGGAGCTTTTTTTTCTCCCGTATTTTTTCTAAGTCCACACCTTTCTGGAAACCTTATGGCCGTTCGGACACGGATGTCCAGCGGACCTCTTTGGAGCCCGTGGCCGACAGGGTGCACCAAACCCGGCCAAAATCAGCCTGGCGCAGCTGATTTCATGGAGCTCTGGAGCTTTTTTTTCCGTTTTTTCACTAAGTCCACACACGCCCCATGGCCCTTCAGTCCGTGTTCTTATACATCTGAAGGCCACCAGTCACGAAACCTTCTGGCCATCGATGTCATGGAAGTCCGCCTCCCCTCAGCGGACCTCCGCGGAGCCCGTGGCCGAGAGGGTGCACCAAACCCGGCCAAAATCAGCCTGGCGCAGCTGATTTCATGGAGCTCTGGAGCTTTTTTTTCTCCCGTATTTTTTCTAAGTCCACACCTTTCTGGAAACCTTATGGCCGTTCGGACACGGATGTCCAGCGGACCCCCGCGGAGCCCGTGGCCGAGAGGGTGCACCAAACCCGGCCAAAATCAGCCTGGCGCAGCTGATTTCATGGAGCTCTGGAGCTTTTTTTTCTCCCGTATTTTTTCTAAGTCCACACCTTTCTGAAAACCTTATGGCCGTTCGGACACGGATGTCCAGCGGACCCCCGCGGAGCCCGTGGCCGAGAGGGTGCACCAATCTCGGCCAAAATCAGCCTGGCGCAGCTGATTTCATGGAGCTCTGGAGCTTTTTTTTCTCCCGTATTTTTTCTAAGTCCACACCTTTCTGGAAACCTTATGGCCGTTCGGACACGGATGTCCAGCGGACCTCTTTGGAGCCCGTGGCCGACAGGGTGCACCAAACCCGGCCAAAATCAGCCTGGCGCAGCTGATTTCATGGAGCTCTGGAGCTTTTTTTTCCGTTTTTTCACTAAGTCCACACACGCCCCATGGCCCTTCAGTCCGTGTTCTTATACATCTGAAGGCCACCAGTCACGAAACCTTCTGGCCATCGATGTCATGGAAGTCCGCCTCCCCTCAGCGGACCTCCGCGGAGCCCGTGGCCGAGAGGGTGCACCAAACCCGGCCAAAATCAGCCTGGCGCAGCTGATTTCATGGAGCTCTGGAGCTTTTTTTTCTCCCGTATTTTTTCTAAGTCCACACCTTTCTGGAAACCTTATGGCCGTTCGGACACGGATGTCCAGCGGACCCCCGCGGAGCCCGTGGCCGAGAGGGTGCACCAAACCCGGCCAAAATCAGCCTGGCGCAGCTGATTTCATGGAGCTCTGGAGCTTTTTTTTCTCCCGTATTTTTTCTAAGTCCACACCTTTCTGAAAACCTTATGGCCGTTCGGACACGGATGTCCAGCGGACCCCCGCGGAGCCCGTGGCCGAGAGGGTGCACCAATCTCGGCCAAAATCAGCCTGGCGCAGCTGATTTCATGGAGCTCTGGAGCTTTTTTTTCTCCCGTATTTTTTCTAAGTCCACACCTTTCTGGAAACCTTATGGCCGTTCGGACACGGATGTCCAGCGGACCTCTTTGGAGCCCGTGGCCGACAGGGTGCACCAAACCCGGCCAAAATCAGCCTGGCGCAGCTGATTTCATGGAGCTCTGGAGCTTTTTTTTCCGTTTTTTCACTAAGTCCACACACGCCCCATGGCCCTTCAGTCCGTGTTCTTATACATCTGAAGGCCACCAGTCACGAAACCTTCTGGCCATCGATGTCATGGAAGTCCGCCTCCCCTCAGCGGACCTCCGCGGAGCCCGTGGCCGAGAGGGTGCACCAAACCCGGCCAAAATCAGCCTGGCGCAGCTGATTTCATGGAGCTCTGGAGCTTTTTTTTCTCCCGTATTTTTTCTAAGTCCACACCTTTCTGGAAACCTTATGGCCGTTCGGACACGGATGTCCAGCGGACCCCCGCGGAGCCCGTGGCCGAGAGGGTGCACCAATCTCGGCCAAAATCAGCCTGGCGCAGCTGATTTCATGGAGCTCTGGAGCTTTTTTTTCTCCCGTATTTTTTCTAAGTCCACATCTGTCTGGAAACCTTATGGGCGTACGGACACGGATGTCCAGCGGACCTCCGCGGAGCCCGTGGCCGAGAGGGTGCACCAATCTCGGCCAAAATCAGCCTGGCGCAGCTGATTTCATGGAGCTCTGGAGCTTTTTTTTCTCCCGTATTTTTTCTAAGTCCACATCTGTCTGGAAACCTTATGGGCGTACGGACACGGATGTCCAGCGGACCTCCGCGGAGCCCGTGGCCGAGAGGGTGCACCAAACCCGGCCAAAATCTGCCGGCCGCTGCTGATTTCATGGAGCTCCGCTTTTTTCCACTTTTTTCCTAAGTCCCCAAACCATATGTTTTTTTAAATCATAGCTCCCGAGACGCGGCTCGCTGGAAATGTCTCCGCCCTGGCTTTCCAGCGAGACCGGCCCGAAGTGTCTGCGTCCCCGGGAGCCGGTGCACGGGCTCCCGGTAGCCGTTTGGTTTGAAAAATCATATCTCCCGATCCCCGAGGCTTTCGGGCTCGACTCTGGTCTCGTTGGAAAGGTCTCGTCCGTGGCTTTCGAATGACACCGGTCCCGAGTCTCTGCGTGCCCGGGAGCCGGTGCACGGGCTCCCGGAAGCCGGAGGTCGGACTCCCGTGGCCGTTTTTTTGAAAAATCGTAGCTCCCGAACCCGAAGTCCCAGCGGCTCGAGACAAGGCTCGTTGGAAAGGCCGCGGCCAGACCTTTCGAACGACGCCGGCCACGAGTCGCTGCGACCCCGGGCGCCGGAGCTAGGGCTCCCGGTAGCTCCGGGGGTTGAAAAATCGTATCTCCCGAGCCCGAAGTCCCAGGGGCTCGAGACAAAGCTCGTTGGAAAGGCCGCGGCCAGACCTTTCGAATGACGCCGGCCACGAGTCGCTGCGACCCCGGGGGCCGGAGCTAGGGCTCCCGGTACCCCGGCGGGTTTGAAAAATCGTATCTCCCGAACCCGAAGTCCCAGGGGCTCGAGACAAAGCTCGCTGGAAAGGCCGCGGCCAGACCTTTCGAATGACACCGGTCTCGTCTCTCTAGGACGTTCCTACGCGGAGTTATAAAATTTGTCCGCCAGACGGCGCTATTTTAAAAAGAAACGGCCATAGCTCGGCGTAGGAACGTCCGAGAGAGATGGGGGTAGGCTCGTTGGAAAGGCCGCGAGCAGACCTTTCGAACGGTGCCGGCCACGAGTCTTTACTCGACACTTTCCTGGAAGAAGTCGCTCAGCGAGACGTCCTCACATGCCAAGCCGAGGACGGAGCGCTTTTTTCGGATAGGAGAGCCGACATT
>JAPMJR010000056.1:0-5000 GCA_029783895.1 Triplophysa bombifrons | reverse complement strand
TAGGGGGGCCTCCCCGGAGGAGGCCCTTCAAGTCCGTGTTCTTATAGGTCTGAAGGCCACCAGACGGGGGGAGAGGCGGCCGTTCAGACACGGTTCTTCGGATTCTCACGGCGGAGCGAGTCCGCCCGCGAGTCCGTTCAGGTCACCACCTGACAGCTGCAAATGAACCGACGACAGCTGATTTTTCCCTAGCTCCGGAGAGCCTGCCAGTCCGTGTTCTTATAGGTCTGAAGGCCACCAGACGGGGGGAGAGGCGGCCGTTCAGACACGGTTCTTCGGATTCTCACGGCGGAGCGAGTCCGCCCGCGAGTCCGTTCAGGTCACCACCTGACAGCTGCAAATGAACCGACGACAGCTGATTTTTCCCTAGCTCCGGAGAGCCTGCCAGTCCGTGTTCTTATAGGTCTGAAGGCCACCAGACGGGGGGAGAGGCGGCCGTTCAGACACGGTTCTTCGGATTCTCACGGCGGAGCGAGTCCGCCCGCGAGTCCGTTCAGGTCACCACCTGACAGCTGCAAATGAACCGACGACAGCTGATTTTTCCCTAGCTCCGGAGAGCCTGCTAGTCCGTGTTCTTATAGGTCTGAAGGCCACCAGACGGGGGGAGAGGTGGCCGTTCAGACACGGTTCTTCGGATTCTCACGGCGGAGCGAGTCCGCCCGCGAGTCCGTTCAGGTCACCACCTGACAGCTGCAAATGAACCGACGACAGCTGATTTTTCCCTAGCTCCGGAGAGCCTGCCAGTCCGTGTTCTTATAGGTCTGAAGGCCACCAGACGGGGGGAGAGGCGGCCGTTCAGACACGGTTCTTCGGATTCTCACGGCGGAGCGAGTCCGCCCGCGAGTCCGTTCAGGTCACCACCTGACAGCTGCAAATGAACCGACGACAGCTGATTTTTCCCTAGCTCCGGAGAGCCTGCTAGTCCGTGTTCTTATAGGTCTGAAGGCCACCAGACGGGGGGAGAGGTGGCCGTTCAGACACGGTTCTTAAGGACGCCCGTGAGGGTCGTCATCAGCGCCTAGTCCGCTCAGGTCACCACCTGTCGGCTAGTTTGAGCCAATCGCAGCTGATAATTCAGTAGCTCCGGAGAGCCTACCAGTCCGTGTTCTTATAGGTCTGAAGGCCACCAGACGGGGGGAGATTTGGCCGTTCAGACACGGTTCTTAAGGACGCCCGTGGCGGTCGTCATCAGCGCCTAGTCCGCTCAGGTCACCACCTGTCGGCTAGTTTGAGCAAATCGCAGCTGATATTTCAGTAGCTCCGGAGAGCCTACCAGTCCGTGTTCTTATAGGTCTGAAGGCCACCAGACGGGGGGAGATTTGGCCGTTCAGACACGGTTCTTAAGGACGCCCGTGAGGGTCGTCATCAGCGCCTAGTCCGCTCAGGTCACCACCTGTCGGCTAGTTTGAGCAAATCGCAGCTGATATTTCAGTAGCTCCGGAGAGCCTACCAGTCCGTGTTCTTATAGGTCTGAAGGCCACCAGACGGGGGGAGATTTGGCCGTTCAGACACGGTTCTTAAGGACGCCCGTGAGGGTCGTCTTCAGCGCCTAGTCCGCTCAGGTCACCACCTGTCGGCTAGTTTGAGCAAATCGCAGCTGATATTTCAGTAGCTCCGGAGAGCCTACCAGTCCGTGTTCTTATAGGTCTGAAGGCCACCAGACGGGGGGAGATTTGGCCGTTCAGACACGGTTCTTAAGGACGCCCGTGAGGGTCGTCTTCAGCGCCTAGTCCGCTCAGGTCACCACCTGTCGGCTAGTTTGAGCAAATCGCAGCTGATATTTCAGTAGCTCCGGAGAGCCTACCAGTCCGTGTTCTTATAGGTCTGAAGGCCACCAGACGGGGGGAGATTTGGCCGTTCAGACACGGTTCAAAGGACGCCCGTGGCGGTCGTCATCAGCGCCTAGTCCGCTCAGGTCACCACCTGTCGGCTAGTTTGAGCCAATCGCAGCTGAAAATTCAGTAGCTCCGGAGAGCCTACCAGTCCGTGTTCTTATAGGTCTGAAGGCCACCAGACGGGGGGAGATTTGGCAGTTCAGACACGGTTCTTCGGATTCTCACGGCGGAGCGAGTCCGTTCAGGTCACCACCTGACAGCTGCAAATGAACCAACGACAGCTGATTTTTCCCTAGCTCCGGAGAGCCTACCAGTCCGTGTTCTTATAGGTCTGAAGGCCACCAGACGGGGGGAGATTTGGCAGTTCAGACACGGTTCTTCGGATTCTCACGGCGGAGCGAGTCCGTTCAGGTCACCACCTGACAGCTGCAAATGAACCAAAGACAGCTGATTTTTCCCTAGCTCCGGAGAGCCTACCAGTCCGTGTTCTTATAGGTCTGAAGGCCACCAGACGGGGGGGGATTTGGCCGTTCAGACACGGATGTCCGCCTCCCCTCAGCGGACCTCCGCGGAGCCCCTGGCCGACAGGGTGCACCGTACCCAGCCAAAATCAGCCCTCCAAAGCTGATTTCATGGAGCTCCGGAGATTTTTTCGCCCGTAATTTTTCTAAGTCCACACACACGGATGTCCGCATCCCCTCAGCGGACCTCCGCGGAGCCCGTGGCCGAAAGAGTGCACCAAACCCGGCCAAAATCAGCCTGCTGTAGCTGATTTTTTGTGGCTCCGGAGAGCCTACTAGTCCGTGTTCTTATAGGTCTGAAGGCCACCAGACGGGGGGAGATTTGGCCGTTCAGACACGGTTCTTCGGATTCTCACGGCGGAGCGAGTCCGTTCAGGTCACCACCTGACAGCTGCAAATGAACCAACGACAGCTGATTTTTCCCTAGCTCCGGAGAGCCTACCAGTCCGTGTTCTTATAGGTCTGAAGGCCACCAGACGGGGGGGGATTTGGCCGTTCAGACACGGATGTCCGCCTCCCCTCAGCGGACCTCCGCGGAGCCCCTGGCCGACAGGGTGCACCGAACCCAGCCAAAATCAGCCCGCCAAAGCTGATTTCATGGAGCTCCGGAGATTTTTTCGCCCGTAATTTTTCTAAGTCCACACACACGGATGTCCGCATCCCCTCAGCGGACCTCCGCGGAGCCCGTGGCTGAAAGAGTGCACCAAACCCGGCCAAAATCAGCCTGCTGTAGCTGATTTTTTGTGGCTCCGGAGAGCCTACTAGTCCGTGTTCTTATAGGTCTGAAGGCCACCAGACAGCGGGAAATTGAGCAGACACGGATGTCCGCCTCCCCTCAGCGGACCTCCGTGGAGCCCGTGGCCGAGAGGGTGCACCAAACCCGGCCAAAATCAGCCTGGCGCAGCTGATTTCATGGAGCTCTGGAGCTTCTTTTTCTCCCGTATTTTTTCTAAGTCCACACCTTTCTGGAAACCTTATGGCCGTTCGGACACGGATGTCCAGCGGACCTCCGCGGAGCCCGTGGCCGACAGGGTGCACCAAACCCGGCCAAAATCAGCCTGGCGCAGCTGATTTCATGGAGCTCTGGAGCTTTTTTTTCTCCCGTATTTTTTCTAAGTCCACACCATTCTGGAAACCTTATGGCCGTTCGGACACGGATGTCCAGCGGACCTCTTTGGAGCCCGTGGCCGACAGGGTGCACCAAACCCGGCCAAAATCAGCCTGGCGCAGCTGATTTCATGGAGCTCTGGAGCTTCTTTTTCTCTCCGTATTTTTTCTAAGTCCACACCTTTCTGGAAACCTTATGGCCGTTCGGACACGGATGTCCAGCGGACCTCCGCGGAGCCCGTGGCCGACAGGGTGCACCAAACCCGGCCAAAATCAGCCTGGCGCAGCTGATTTCATGGAGCTCTGGAGCTTTTTTTTCTCCCGTATTTTTTCTAAGTCCACACCTTTCTGGAAACCTTATGGCCGTTCGGACACGGATGTCCAGCGGACCTCTTTGGAGCCCGTGGCCGACAGGGTGCACCAAACCCGGCCAAAATCAGCCTGGCGCAGCTGATTTCATGGAGCTCTGGAGCTTTTTTTTCCGTTTTTTCACTAAGTCCACACACGCCCCATGGCCCTTCAGTCCGTGTTCTTATACATCTGAAGGCCACCAGTCACGAAACCTTTTGGCCATCGATGTCATGGAAGTCCGCCTCCCCTCAGCGGACCTCATTGGAGCCCGTGGCCGACAGGGTTCACCAAACCCGGCCAAAATCAGCCTGGCGCAGCTGATTTCATGGAGCTCTGGAGCTTCTTTTTCTCCCGTATTTTTTCTAAGTCCACACCTTTCTGGAAACCTTATGGCCGTTCGGACACGGATGTCCAGCGGACCTCCGCGGAGCCCGTGGCCGACAGGGTGCACCAAACCCGGCCAAAATCAGCCTGGCGCAGCTGATTTCATGGAGCTCTGGAGCTTTTTTTTCTCCCGTATTTTTTCTAAGTCCACACCATTCTGGAAACCTTATGGCCGTTCGGACACGGATGTCCAGCGGACCTCTTTGGAGCCCGTGGCCGACAGGGTGCACCAAACCCGGCCAAAATCAGCCTGGCGCAGCTGATTTCATGGAGCTCTGGAGCTTTTTTTTCTCCCGTATTTTTTCTAAGTCCACACCTTTCTGGAAACCTTATGGCCGTTCGGACACGGATGTCCAGCGGACCTCTTTGGAGCCCGTGGCCGACAGGGTGCACCAAACCCAGCCAAAATCAGCCCTCCAAAGCTGATTTCATGGAGCTCCGGAGATTTTTTCGCCCGTAATTTTTCTAAGTCCACACACACGGATGTCCGCATCCCCTCAGCGGACCTCCGCGGAGCCCGTGGCCGAAAGAGTGCACCAAACCCGGCCAAAATCAGCCTGCTGTAGCTGATTTTTTGTGGCTCCGGAGAGCCTACTAGTCCGTGTTCTTATAGGTCTGAAGGCCACCAGACAGCGGGAAATTGAGCAGACACGGATGTCCGCCTCCCCTCAGCGGACCTCCGTGGAGCCCGTGGCCGAGAGGGTGCACCAAACCCGGCCAAAATCAGCCTGGCGCAGCTGATTTCATGGAGCTCTGGAGCTTCTTTTTCTCCCGTATTTTTTCTAAGTCCACACCTTTCTGG
>JAPMJR010000055.1:130000-152367 GCA_029783895.1 Triplophysa bombifrons | reverse complement strand
AATCTGACATCACTCTAACTTTAATCTGACATCACTCTGACTTTAATCTGACATCACTCTGACATCACTCTGACTTTAATCTGACATCACTCTGACATCACTCTAACTTTAATCTGACATCACTCTGACTTTAATCTGACATCACTCTGACTTTAATCTGACATCACTCTGACTTTAATCTGACATCACTCTGACATCACTCTGACTTTAATCTGACATCACTCTGACTTTAATCTGACATCACTCTGACTTTAATCTGACATCACTCTGACTTTAATCTGACATCTCTCTAACATCACTGACTTTAATCTGACATCACTCTGACTTTAATCTGACATCACTCTGACTTTAATCTGACATCACTCTGACATCACTCTGACTTTAATCTGACATCACTCTAACTTTAATCTGACATCACTCTGACTTTAATCTGACATCACTCTGACTTTAATCTGACATCTCTCTAACATCACTGACTTTAATCTGACATCACTCTGACTTTAATCTGACATCACTCTGACATCACTCTGACTTTAATCTGACATCTCTCTGACTTTAATCTGACATCACTCTGACTTTAATCTGACATCACTCTGACATCACTCTGACTTTAATCTGACATCACTCTAACATCACTGACTTTAATCTGACATCACTCTGACTTTAATCTGACATCACTCTAACATCACTGACTTTAATCTGACATCACTCTGACTTTAATCTGACATCATTCTGACATCACTCTAACTTTAATCTGACATCACTCTGACTTTAATGTGACATCATTATGACATCACTCTGACTTTAATCTAACATCATTGTGAAAGTGACCTCTTAGTCAGATATGGTGACCTATACACAAACTGTGTCCTTTATGATAACCCATCCAGAGAGTAGTGAACACACGTACACCCGGAGCAGTGGCCAGCTATCACTGCAGCGCCTGGGGAGCTAGTAGGGGTAAGGTGCCTTGCTCAAGGGCACATCAGTCATTACCCGCCGGCCCTGAGAATCCAACAGGAAACCTTCTGGACACAAGTCCGACTCCCTAACCATAAGGCCACGACTGCCCCCCAGTCTGACGTGACTCTGACATCATTCTGAGATCTGTGTTTTTTCTTGTCCAGGTTTAAGTGATCATGAGATCTTGTCTCAGTCTATGATCTTCATCTTTGCTGGATATGAGACGACTAGCAGTACTCTGACGTTCCTCTTCTACAATCTGGCAACAAATCCAGACGCCCTGAAGAAACTGCAGAAAGAAATTGATGAAACTTTCCCAAATAAGGTAAACACAAGATCAATTTACCAGTGTTTACTAGTACTAGTACCATGCTTACTAGTAGAGAAAGTAAAGTAAAGAGTAGTGTGTGAGTGGAGTGTGTTTTTCAGGTGTCGTTGGATTACGAGACTTTGATGAACATGGATTATCTGGATGCAGCTCTGAATGAATCTCTCCGGCTGTTTCCTCCAGCTGCTCGACTGGAGCGCGTCTGTAAGAAGACGGTGGAGATCAACGGACTCATCATTCCTAAAGATATGGTTGTTATGATCCCAACATACGTCCTTCACAGAGACCCGGAGCACTGGAGCGATCCAGACTCCTTCAAACCAGAGAGGTCACCACACACACACTTAACAAACTCCTGTTCCTGCAATCTTATGTCTCTGTGAGCTTTAATCTGTTGTGCGTTCAGGTTCACTCAAGATAACAGAGAGTCCATCGACCCGTACACGTTCATGCCCTTCGGAATGGGACCCAGGAACTGCATCGGCATGCGTTTCGCTCAGGTCACAATGAAACTGGCCGTGGTGGAGATCTTACAGAGGTTTGATGTGGGAGTGTGTGAGGAGACACAGGTGAGCCCAACACGTGATTCCTGCTCATCACATGTGTCAGCACACACATCACATCTCTCTCTCTCTCATCAGGTTCCTCTGGAGCTCGGCGTCAGTGGTCTACTGGCTCCTAAAACGCCCATCAAACTGAAATTCACCCCTCGATCCACTTCACCCTCAAACAACAACAGCTCATGAAGATGATGATGAGTGTGCAGAGAAAATCAAGTCAGTCTATTAAAATAAAAGGACGACAGCGCAGGATCTCATTGAATCTTCAGCGCAGAAAAGATCTCTTTCAGACTCATCAAGTCAATGTTTTAATATTCATCCAGCGTGTGAAAACTCCACCTGTTCAGAACGATATTCAAGTCTGTGGATAGCAGAATAAAGTTGATCAAATAAAACAAAAGCATTTGGGTCTCAGGTTTTTTCACAGCTGTCGGCTCTTCCCAAGGGAGTTTATTTGCCAAAACATTTTCGAAAATGTTGATTTCAATCTCTGCTAATAAGATCATATTTTCTTCTATTTGGAGAAATAATTCAATGACAAACATGTGGGGTAACAGATTTAGCACAGGGGAGGATATCCCTGTGACCGTGACACATCAGAGGAGAACTGGTCCTGCCGGCTGAGTCTGCTTTCTCTCCACGTTTCTCTCCATTTACAGTTGTGTTCAAAATTATTCAACCCCCACTGAAATTGATTGTTTTGGTCGGTTTGACAATGATTATGATCATTCAGTCATCCTGCTTACAATTAAATCAAAGAGGTACGTGTAGGTCAGACAAATATAACATAACATTTATAATGAAATAACCACAAATGTCTTTTCTGAGCTCACATCATTATCAGTTTTATTCAACCCCCAAGTGAAATTCAATCTTAGTACTTAGTACAACATCCTTTTACAGTTATAACAGCTTTTAAACGTGAAGCATAGCTTGACACAAGTGTCTTGCAGCGATCTACGGGTATCTTCGCCCATTCATCATGGGCAAAAGTCTCCAGTTCAGTCACATTCTTAGGCTTGCGCACTGCAACTGCTTTCTTTAAGTCCCCCCAGAGGTTCTCAATCGGATTTAAGTCTGGTGACTGCAATGGCCACTTCAAAATGTTCCAGCCTTTAATCTGCAACCATGCTCTAGTGGACTTGGAGGTATGCTTGGGATCATTGTCCTGTTGAAAGGTCCAACGTCTTCCAAGCCTCAGGCTTGTGACGGACTGCATCACATTGTCATCCAATATCTCCTGGTACTGAAGAGAATTCATGGTACCTTGCACACGCTGAAGCTTCCCAGTACCTGCAGAAGCAAAACAGCCCCAAAGCATGATTGACCCCCCACTATGCTTCACAGTAGGCAAGGTGTTCTTTTCTTCATAGGCCTTGTTCTTCCTCCTCCAAACATAGCGTTGATCCATGGGCCCAAACAGTCCTAATTTTGTTTCATCAGTCCACAGAACACTATCCCAAAACTTCTGTGGTTTGTCCACATGACTTTTGGCATACTGCAGTCGACTCTTCTTATTCTTTGGGGACAGCAAGGGGGTGCGCCTGGGAGTTCTGGCATGGAGGCCTTCATTACGCAGGGTGCGCCGTATTGTCTGAGCAGAAACTTCAGTACCCACATCTGACAAATCTTTTCTCAGTTCCTCAGCAGTCACACGGGGACTTTTCTCCACTCTACGCTTCAGGTAGCGCACAGTAGTCGAAGTCAGCATCTTCTTTCTGCCACGACCAGGTAGCGTTTCAACAGTGCCCTTTGCCTTGAATTTGCGAATGATGCTTCCTATGGTGTCTCTTGGTATGTTTAACATCTTTGCAATCTTCTTATAGCCATTGCCCTTCCTGTGAAGAGTAATCACCTGTTCTCTTGTCTTCCTGGACCATTCTCTTGACCTCACCATGTTTGTAACCACACCAGTAAATGTCTAGAAGGAGCTGAGTATCACAGTCATTTTAAAGCTGCCTAATTGGTGCTTATTAGGCTTTATTGCTGCTCCCTGATATCCACAGGTGTTTTCAATACCTGATTGAAAAAACTTCATTGAACCTCTGTTCTTCAGAGTGGTAGTCTTTAAGGGGTTGAATAATTATGTCAATGAAGAATTCACAAAAGAAACATTTACTACTGTATTACAAAACTAATTGATGTCATTTTAGTTGCATATGGTTCTTTAAGAAGTCCTTGTAGGATTTCATTCTGAATACAATTACAAATGTACACTAAATTCCCTAAAACCATTTACAGCATTGGGGGTTGAATCATTTTGAACACAACTGTATACCATGGTCTGTTTGAATACTGGATTCTGATTGGCTGGAAGGTGTGTATTAAAATCCTTTAACACACGGGCAGCTCCAGTCAATTTGATAACATTTAAAATGAATTGACAACATAACCGTCATTTTCACATCAATAAAAGCTTTAACTTGGCAAATAACCATGGTATAAGAGGGATAGCTGTGCATTACAGGATTTTAATCCGTTTACGTCGGATGGTTCTTCGCCTCCACGTCGTGCATTAAAATCCTTTAATGCATGGTTAGCTGTGGATTATCCCTTACATATTCATCATGTGAGTTTAGGTTGCTTCCAATTGTTGTCCTGTTGTCGTTCTCACCTGGGCCGGATTCACAAAACATTCTTTCGAAAATTCTTCTTAACTGCCATGTTTTTTCTAAATTTCCTAATTCTAATTTAATAAAAAAGTTAGGAATGTTACATATTCCCCAAAAACAATTCTTAAGACAGATTGATTGATTTTAGGAAAGAAATTTGAAAAAACAAAAGCGGTCAATAATCGCATCTTAAAATGAAGACTCACAGTTGACTTCAATCTCAAAAGGTAACATGTTTAACAGATGTATTTGGTTGTTTCAAGCCAGAATCATACGTCATCATCACGTTTACTTGAGGAATTAAGGAATATTTATTTTGATATAGAAATGATAAGGTCTAGCTCCCTCACCGAGTGCTTTTTACATTATTCTGGGACTTGAAGCGGAGAGGATCACAAGTATTATGCCGTAGTATAACTTCAAAAGTATTATAATAAGTATATATTTTTTAACGCTTGCTAACATATCTTACATGTGATCATAAATGAAATTTAATGCAAATATATATATATATGCTAGGCCTATATAAGAATCCAAAGTTCATCTTGTTACACACAGTTTATTAGATGAACATCTACAGTTACCACATGAGCAAGTGAGTAATCATTTAATTTTATATTGAGTGAGAGAGTGCGTGAGAGCGAGTGAGACATTAAATGAGTTTGTGAGATCTTAAGAACCATCTTAGATTTTGTCTGAACAGTTTTTTGAATCCATCGCCAGGAGACGGCTGATATCAGACTCACTTCACATTGTAAAAGTGTTATTCAAATACACTTGGTATCATAGTTTTGTTTTGTTGTATGAAGAATCTTGATATGGCTTTATACACTTTCCTATGACACGTGTTCCTTCAGATTATAGACTGAAATGAAGAATGAAGAATGGATCTCTTTATTTTACACAACACAAGCGGAACACTTTAAAACACACAAATGAAAAGGCCGGTATCTCTCGGTCAGACGCGCAGACACAGCTGAACCCATTTGTTCCAGTTGGGCTGATGTGGGAAAACTTGAGCCAGTCTCAGCGTACAGTCCACCGTGGGCTCATAAAACGCCATGGCGTCGTCTCTCATGCTGACCTCCGTCTGACCTTTGACCTGCGCCATTCTGGGTCTGGAGAAGAGAGATGCTTTGTGCTGGTGGACGGTGTAACGCTTCCGTAGGCAGCCCAGATCCACCAGAACCTGACACGACACAACAACACGACACAGATTGAGACATGAAAGGGTGTGTGTCTGAGAGGTCAGGTCAGGTTGTGTTACCTGCAGGAGATCGAGGATGGCAACGGGCTGCAGCACTTGACTGTAATGCTGAAGGACAGATGGCTCGCGGATGCCTGGATTACTGATGACGTGAAGAAGAAGACACTCCAACATTCCCTTACACACCGGACCGTTCAATGAACCGTCAACCACACGCCATGGACGGCCGACGAACCTCACCGACTCGCCACCGCCATCACCGCTGCAGACGCACACATCACATATTCACTACACACTCCTCATGGCCAATGGAAACAAGAATATTACCTCCATATCAAATGTGTTTAAACGATGAAAACACGGAATAAGACTTTTCCTCTGTGTGTAGCTTTTGACCAATCAGAATCAAGTATTCAGTGTGATGATGTCACACGACTTACTCTTTCTCCTGCTCAGCAGTTTCATCTTCTCCATCTGAAACACAAGCTCAACGTCAAATCAACAAGAAAGAAGCGAGAAATCAAAATCTTCCAGACGCACCTTCATCTCTGCCGTGGGAGGGGTCGACAAGCCCCGCCTCTTTCTCATCTGCGGCGGTCTCCTTGGCAACAGTTCGATCCACAGCTGCATTCGTGGAGACTGACTGGAAATGAGATTCTGTGGGCCGGCTCTTCTTGGCTGGGGGTGTGGCGTGGGTGGGCTCGTGGGCGGAGCCTCTTTTCAGGGACATATGTTGCGTCTGCTTATCATCATCTTGTTTGCTGTCCAGCAGCCAATGAGACGCAGCGTTCATACACACCAGCCTGTGAGAGAGAGCTCCCACCTCGACGAGCTGCTCTCCGTCCACCAGATCCTACAAACACACACACACAACACATGAAGAATGCTTTGAGTTTTAGAACTCTTGGTTCACTCAACCGAATCGCATTTTTCCATAAACACATCAATGTCATGTGATGAAAATGTAGACGAGAGTCTGACTGCATAAATCTCTTTTTATACATCGGTACAGTGTCTCTCTCTCTCTCTCTCTCTCACCTGTATATACTGCTGTAGTGTTCTCGTTCGGCCGTTCTCTGGCTCCTCCAGATGTATGAAGCTCATGCAGAGTTCCTGTCTGTCAATGCCAAACTCCGCCTCCTCCTGTACGGCGTCTCTGATGTCATTGACGGTCTGGATGTCTTCTGGAGTGTATCCTAACGCACTCACACACCTGTCCACAAACATCTGCAGGTCTAGTGTTGTTGAGCCGTACACACGAGTGAAAGACACCGGGAAACACTCGGGAGCGGATGAACAACACGCTGAGAAAGACGCCGCTGCGGAACACAAACACACACAATGAAAACAACACAGGCCTCAATAATACTTTGTGTGTGTGTGTGTGTGTGTGTGTTCGTGTCGTACACTCTGGTGTGAAGTGTGTGTGTTTGGGCGTCTCTCTGAGCTTGACGTGGACACTGCAGGAATTGATGATGATGTTGTCGGTGGTGTTGGAGTTGTGTGTTTGTGAACGCATGAGTGCAGGTGTGTAATATCCTCTCATCAGCAGGTAATTGGTGTGAGACGCTTGAGGAGGTTTGGCCTCCACTCTCCTCTTCTTCTCCTCTTCATCCTCCTCTTCATCATCCAGTGCTTTACTCAGACTGAAACACAATACAAATACAATCATGTCACACACCGGGTGTATAACTGTGTGTGTGTGTGTGTGTGTGTGTGTGTGTGCTGTACCTCTTCAGCAGGTCGTTGTCAAACATGCTGCTGTTGATGATGACAATCTGTTGTGGTATGGTGACGTCGACAGACAGAAGGCCGAGGGTCATGAGAGTGAGACAGGAGGCGCTCACACCGCCCGGAGAGTCCATGAGGATCTGCAGCATGTCCCGAGTGTCTTCTTCTGCCTCCACCTGCACCTGCACCTCCTCAATCCTCTCCTGCGTCTCCTGCTGTCGGCTGGTGTCTCTTTGCGTCTCGGGATCTTTCTGGAAGGAGAAGCGGTTGTCTCGGTCTCTTGAGCCTCGCTCACGTAAGGTGGAGATGAGATCATACACTTCATTAAAGATGCTGCTGGGGATTCGCCATGTGAAGAACCTGCAGAGGATGACGTCATCATCATGAGCGGCGCTTCACATCACTCACATCTCTCTTCAGTGTCAAACACACAACTCTTGAGTGTGTTACCTGTAGTAGTGCTGTGAGAGCTGATAGGACATGGGCAGGAAGGGGAGGGCTTGGTACTTCTTTATGCCATAGAAGGTCATGGGGCGTCGCCGGTTTACTAGGCCCCGACTCCGACACGTTTGAAAGGCCTGAGACAAAACCTGCTCTTTATACTGTGTGTACAGACAGAATGTCTGAAAAACACCAAAACAAACACACACACGTTTTATACCACACATCACGTAATCTAATATAGACAAAAAATGTGTGTGTGTGTGTGTGTACCTGGAAGGGTCTGTAGTTCTTCATCTGAGCATTGGTCAGAACCAGAGTGCTCTGAATTAAATTAAATAACACTAGAACATGAATGTCTTCGTGCCTGAAACACAAACACACACACATGAGAAATGATAACACAGATTGAGAAACGAACTATCATCACACATCCTCACACACCTGTTGAGAACATCTTTGGAGCGCTCCAGTGTATCATCTCCAATCTTAAACACCTTAAACCTGGCGAAACACAAACACACACATCTTCAGGCTGAAAGAAACACAACTACATGTGTGTGTGTGCAAGTGTACGTGTGATTACTTCTTGAAGAGCTCTTCTCTGGTATCTGGTATGAGGACATCATTAGAGCCGTAACTGGAGCTGAACTTTGACCTCAGCGCACTCACAAACTCTTTATACTCCGCCTCACACACCTGTAACACACACACATCTGTAGAACACACATTTCCATAAACAGTCCTAACCCCCCCCACCCCCACCCACACACACACACACACACACACACACACAGCACTGTGTGTGGTACCTGTGGATTGTTGTAGTCGTCGGTTCGGTTCATGAATTTTGCCAGCAACTCTTTATCCTGATACAGTTCAGCCAAACAAATCCTGTAACAAACACACACACACGCACGCACAGACAAACACACATAATAAGTCAAATTCTGTCTGTGTGTGTGTGTGTGTGTGTGTACCTGTAGTTGAGTGTGTGTGTGTGTGTGTGTACCTGTAGTTGAGAGTCTGTATCTGGTGTGTGTGTGTGTGTGTGTGTGTGTGTGTGTACCTGTTGTTTAGTGTGTGTGTACCTGTAGTTGAGTCTGAGTGTGTACCTGTAGTTGAGTCTGAGTGTGTACCTGTAGTTGAGTCTGAGTGTGTACCTGTAGTTGAGTCTGAGTGTGTACCTGTAGTTGAGTCTGAGTGTGTACCTGTAGTTGAGTCTGAGTGTGTACCTGTAGTTGAGTCTGAGTGTGTACCTGTAGTTGAGTGTGTGCGTCCGTTGTGTGTACCTGTAGTTGAGTCTGAGTGTGTACCTGTAGTTGTGTGTGTGCGTATGTTGTGTGTACCTGTGGTTGAGTCTGAGTGTGTACCTGTGGTTGAGTCTGAGTGTGTACCTGTGGTTGAGTCTGAGTGTGTACCTGTGGTTGAGTCTGAGTGTGTACCTGTGGTTGAGTCTGAGTGTGTACCTGTGGTTGAGTCTGAGTGTGTACCTGTAGTTGAGTCTGAGTGTGTACCTGTAGTTGAGTCTGAGTGTGTACCTGTAGTTGAGTCTGAGTGTGTACCTGTAGTTGAGTCTGAGTGTGTACCTGTAGTTGAGTCTGAGTGTGTACCTGTAGTTGAGTCTGAGTGTGTACCTGTAGTTGTGTGTGTGCGTATGTTGTGTGTACCTGTAGTTGAGTCTGAGTGTGTACCTGTGGTTGAGTCTGAGTGTGTACCTGTGGTTGAGTCTGAGTGTGTACCTGTAGTTGAGTCTGAGTGTGTACCTGTAGTTGAGTCTGAGTGTGTACCTGTAGTTGAGTCTGAGTGTGTACCTGTAGTTGAGTCTGAGTGTGTACCTGTAGTTGAGTCTGAGTGTGTACCTGTAGTTGAGTCTGAGTGTGTACCTGTAGTTGAGTCTGAGTGTGTACCTGTAGTTGAGTCTGAGTGTGTACCTGTAGTTGAGTCTGAGTGTGTACCTGTAGTTGAGTGTAGTCTGGGGGTTCTTCATGATGTATCGTGAGCGTCGACTGACAGACAGAGATGTTTTATCACATGATAACTCAAACTCAGCATGAAGAACATCTCGAAGCACTGTCCACGGAACAAACGGCTTCTTCAACTACACACACACAAACACACATACATGTAATGGTACAGGCAAATGGTGTGTGTGTGAGTGAGTGTGTGTGTGTTTCTACCTTGCGGTTGAGGAAGTGACTGGTAACTCTACACAACATGAGCAGACTGTCCTCTTCATGTGTCCATGTGACTCTTTGTTTAGTCATGTGCAGTAAAGCTCTGCGATCCGTCTCGTCCTGAGCGTGATACTGTTTCCTCACACGAGCTCCTGACACACACACACAATACGCACACAAGGCCGAGTTCAACACTGAAGACATAAAGAACATGTTGTGTAGCTCATATGTTGTTGTGTGTTACCCTTCTTCTTCTTGCGGGTGGGTTTGCTGATGTCTTTCTTAGGTCTCTTGCGTTTGAGTTTACGTCCTCCGCGCACCTCCTCATTCCTGCTGGCCGGCTGCCGGCTCACACACACCTCCTCCTCCACGACTGCAGGGGGATGAGCTGATGATTGTGTGCGAGTGCTGTTACTGTGTGTTTGTGTAGCAGGTTTGGGGTGTTTGGACAGCAGGTTTCTCAACCGGACGGTTTGACGATCTTTAACATCGGTGTTCTGATAACACAACATCAGCTCACATTAACACACACTCACATCTGAAACATCACAGCACACCTCTAATGACACACGTGTGTGTGTGTGAGTGTTGTCACCTGTGCGAGTGTTTTCACCAGGTGGCTGGTCCAGGTCCAGTTGCGTTTCAGGTGACTAAACAAGATGGAGTCCAGTCCTCCAGCGCCCTGCCCGTTGCCGGGAGTAAAACCATCATCCACTACAGAAGAACTGCCCCTAAACAACAACAAAAACAACACATCAGCCAATCAGATGAGAGCACCTCCAGTCTGAACCAATCAGAAGCAGCAGACGCCTCACTGTATGGACTGCAGGAATCTGGGGCAGCGTTCTATTCCCATGGCAACATCAGACTCCTCTGCCTCACGAGAGCGCCCACGTGTTACTCCTGAACACACACACACAAACACAGAGCCAGTGTTCAGTCTGACACAGCTGATGAAGACAGACAGACAGACAGACAGACAGACAGACAGAGGGTGATGGTTGTACCCAGAGGAGTGTTGAGACACACACACAGCAGGTCAAACCAGTACTTCTCCACATCATGAGGCGTCTTAAACACGTAACGTCTCCTCTCAAACGGACCAATGGTCTCTATGGCCATATTATAATGAGGATCACACACTGTCGTATCCACGATCGTGGCCTTCGTCTTCAGAAACACAAACACCTGAAACACACACGTGTGAATGACATCATCATCAGTGTAACACAACCGTGTGTGTGTGAGAGTGTGGGATTCACACCTGATCCTTGTCCATGAACTTCTCAATGGGTCCAAACTGCAGCAGACCCATGAAACACAACCTCTGAAGAGTCTCATGAAAACTGAAGATGTACTTTCTGTGTGACCAATCACATCATCACGATTAGAGTTTAGTGTGTGTGTGTGTGTGTGTGTGTGTGTGTGCGCGTGCGTGTTCACCTCTTGTGTAGCAGTTGTCTTTTTATATCTGCGGGGAGAAATCTGATGAGAAAATGCTGCTTCACCGGATCATTCATATACTGCTCCAGACCCTCAACCTACAACAACACAACACAGTCACAACATTACTGCTCCAGACCCTCAACCTACAACAACACAACACAGTCACAACATTACTGCTCCAGACCCTCAACCTACAACAACACAACACAGTCACAACATTACTGCTCCAGACCCTCAACCTACAACAACACAACACAGTCACAACATTACTGCTCCAGACCCTCAACCTACAACAACACAACACAGTCACAACATTACTGCTCCAGACCCTCAACCTACAACAACACAACACAGTCACAACATTACTGCTCCAGACCCTCAACCTACAACAACACGACACAGTCACAACATTACTGCTCCAGACCCTCAACCTACAACAACACGACACAGTCACAACATTACTGCTCCAGACCCTCAACCTACAACAACACAACACAGTCACAACATTACTGCTCCAGACCCTCAACCTACAACAACACAACACAGTCACAACATCACTGCTCCAGACCCTCAACCTACAACAACACGACACAGTCACAACATTACTGCTCCAGACCCTCAACCTACAACAACACAACACAGTCACAACATTACTGCTCCAGACCCTCAACCTACAACAACACAACACAGTCACAACATCACTGCTCCAGACCCTCAACCTACAACAACACAACACAGTCACAACATTACTGCTCCAGACCCTCAACCTACAACAACACGACACAGTCACAACATTACTGCTCCAGACCCTCAACCTACAACAACACGACACAGTCACAACATTACTGCTCCAGACCCTCAACCTACAACAACACGACACAGTCACAACATTACTGCTCCAGACCCTCAACCTACAACAACACGACACAGTCACAACATTACTGCTCCAGACCCTCAACCTACAACAACACGACACAGTCACAACATTACTGCTCCAGACCCTCAACCTACAACAACACGACACAGTCACAACATTACTGCTCCAGACCCTCAACCTACAACAACACGACACAGTCACAACATTACAGCTCCAGACCCTCAACCTACAACAACACAACACAGTCACAACATTACTGCTCCAGACCCTCAACCTACAACAACACAACACAGTCACAACATTACTGCTCCAGACCCTCAACCTACAACAACACAACACAGTCACAACATTACTGCTCCAGACCCTCAACCTACAACAACACAACACAGTCACAACATTACTGCTCCAGACCCTCAACCTACAACACAACCATCAATAATTATCACAACATAAACATTGTCACAACACATTACACAACCACAAAATAGTCACAACACAAACACACCATAAATGCAACACAACACAGTCACTAAACAAATCCAACACAAACACAATACAGTCAAAACACAATCATAAACACAGTCACAACACAATCATAAACACAACACAACAATAACAGTCATAACACAAACAAAACCCAGTCACAACACAAACACAACATCACTGCTCTAAACACTCAACCTACAACACAATCATCTACAATTATCACAAAACAACAATAATACAGTCACATTTACATTAGGGCTGCAACAACGAATCGATTACTAAAAGAGTTGGCAACGAATTTCATTATCGATTCGTTGTGTCGCGCGACACGGAGACGTTTGATTATAAAAAAACTTTATTTGAGCGCGGAGCGGAGTGAACACACTCGGTCTCTCTCGTGCACTGATACTAGCAGAGTTTGGCGCCTCATACACAGGGCGGAGCAAAAATAAAAAAAACGAGGAAAGATACATGACGGAGGCAGAGAAATCCGCGCGACCAAAGTCATCCAATGTGCGGGAGCATTTCACACTTAATAAACAGAAAAAGTGTGTTAACTGCAAAATATGCTAAAGCGACATGGCGGGAGCAACACGGCAATGATTCAGCACCTGAAACGCAAACATGTGGTTGTCTTTGATGAGGAGTTCAGCAGCAGGTTAAGTCATTACAGAATCATACTTTTGTTCCGTTTTGAAGTGAGGAACGTAATGTCTCTGGTGCGGATGTTTACTCGTTATCCAGCTTGACTAGCATTACAAGTTAGCATTAGCTCGTTAATAACAGAAGTAAAGCAGGGGGGTATAGTGCACAATGCACTTTGCATTGCAAGACTAAAGACACGTTTTTATTCACTCGCCTTTTTTGAACCATTCATTTATCAATCTGTTGTCATGTATAGCTACACTGCAAAAAAAGCTTTCCTTACTTATTAATTTATTTCTCGTTTCCAGTCCAAGTATCTAAAAAAAATCAAGATTACTAGACAAGAAAAATGGCATCAGAAAATTAATTGATGCTTAAAACTTCTGTTTGAAATTATATCTCATTAAGATTATTTTTCGTACCCCATTGGCAGATCATTTTGCTTGTTTTAAGCAAACAATCACTTCATTTTGAGGTGTTTTTTCAGAAAACAAGACATCATTTCTTATGCTTTTTCATGTGTCTAGTAAATGTTTCTTGATTTAAGATTTTTTTTATATTTGGACTGACAACAGGACAAAACTACTAAGTTAGAAAAGCAATTTTTGCAGTGTTTATTCTGTGCTTTGTCCCATAAAGGTTATTATTGACAAATATATTTGTGTGTGTTGTACTTTTTAATTTAATTTTAAAGTTCTTTTATACCACTCGGTCATCTTAAGCTTTGTTTAAATGTGGTGTATAAATGAAGCTTGCACTTACTACAATGATGGTAATAATTTAATGAATAAGCTTCAAGTGAACTTGAGAGAGAGTGTGTGTGCGTGTGTCAGTGTGAGAGTTTGTGAGTGTGTGCGTCTGCAAAAGTGTGTGCGGCTGCGATTGTGTGCATCTGCGAGTGTGTGCGTCTGCAGTGTAGTGTAGAGAACAAGTTCTGACATTCAAACAAATCCTGTCAAATTTTCTGATTTGTATTGTTCTTTATTTTTTATAAATGATTTATTGTTCTGGCAGCTCAGGTGGCACTTTATTTAACAAAACTAAGAACAAAGCTTCTTTTCAGTCATTATTCAATTGCCTGAGAGATTTACAAATATGGCTGGATCAGAACTTTTTGTGTCTTAATGAAAAGAAGACTGAGATTGTTGTGTTTGGTCGTCCTGGGGACTTGAGTGCTTGTGTAGATGCACTGGGTGATTTGGGCTTGTATGCTCGTCCTTTTACCAAGAATCTCGGTGTGATTTTTGATAGTGCTCTTAAGTTTGAAAAACAAATTAGCTCTGTCGTAAAAGCCAGTTTCTTTCAATTGAGACTCTTGGCAAAAGTCAAGCCTTACCTTCCGCGTAAGGAGTTTGAATGTGTTTTTCATGCTTTTATTACATCAAGGCTAGACTACTGTAACTCTTTATATGTTGGTGTGGACCAGTCATCTCTTCAACGTTTACAGCTAGTCCAAAATGCAGCAGCTCGACTTTTGACTGGGACAAAAAAGTATGAGCACATTACCCCAGTATTAGCTTCACTACATTGGCTTCCTGTTCGTTTCAGGATTGATTTTAAGATTTTATTATTTGTTTTTAAGATCTTAATTGGGCAAGCGCCTGTCTATCTATCTGAGCTTTTGAATGTACACGTACCTGTAAGAGCACTTAGGTCATGTAATCAGATGCTTCTTGATGTTCCGAGAACCAGGTTAAGAAATAAAGGTGACCGTGCCTTTTCAGTGGTGGCACCAAACTTATGGAATAGTCTGCCTTTACATTTAAGAACTGCTCAGACTGTTGGAATTTTTAAGGCATTGCTTAAGACACACCTGTATTCTTTGGCTTTTATGACAGGCTGAGTGGAGACATTGCGATGTTATTATTTTTATTAGTATATGTGTATGTATGTATATATATATGTATGTGTGTATGTTTTTTACTCATTGTATTCGTGTTACTTGTGTATGTTTTGCCTTGGACATTGTGAAGCACTTTGGTCAATCATGGTTGTTTTTAAATGTGCTATATAAATTAAATGGAACTGAACTGAATTGAACTGATTTAAAAAAAGTCTATATATTTGGCAGATGTAAAGCATACATGTGTATGTTTTTTGTGTTAGTCCATTTTTATTTTATTATTATTATAACAGCTCAGGGATGTTCAAGGAGCAACATGTTTGTGCACTTTCTAAAGATTTTAGTTCTGATTTTGAATAAAGGGTTGGAAATGAATGCTTTTCTTGGTTTATGTTTTTATCCTATTCATCGATTAATCGAAAAAATAATTTACAGATTAATCGATTATTAAAATAATCGTTAGTTGCAGCCCTAATTTACATTTACATGTATGCATTTGGCAGACGCTTTTATCCAAAGCGACTTACATTGCTTTATCCTATACATTGTACGTAGATATTTGCAATCCCCTGGGATCGAACCCACAACCTTGCGTTGTTAACACAATGCTCTTACCACTGAGCTATAGGAAAGCTGTATACAGTCACAACACAAACACAATACAGTCAAAACACAATCATAAACATTGTCACAAAACAAACACAACATAAACGCAACACAGTCACAACACAATCATAAACACGTCACGTCACAAAACAAACACAAAATAAAATACAGTCACTCCTACAGTACAATCATCTACAATTATCACAACACAAACAGTCACAACACAAACACAATATAGTCAAAACACAAACATTGTCACAAAACAAACACAACATAAACGCAGCACAGTCACAACACAATAATAAACATAGTCACAAAACAAAATACAGTCACTCCTACAGCACAATCATCTACAATTATCACAACACAATCACAACACAAACACAGTCACAACACAATAATAAACATAGTCACAAAACAAAATACAGTCACTCCTACAGCACAATCATCTACAATTATCACAACACAATCACAACACAAACACAGTCACAACACAAACATACCTTGTAGTTGATTTGAAAGATCTGCATGAAGATACTGAGTGGCAGTGATATGAGAAGATCAGAGACCAGAGCCCATCCGAAACCAAAGTCCTTGTGTAGCGGGATGGGAGGAATAAACCTCTTCCAGTTATTCTCATTCACATACACTGCACACAGAGAGAGAGAGAGATGTGCACACACACACAGTTACACACATTGGCCTGTAATGGATCACCTCAACACACATGACGCGTCATGATGAAAGCACACAAGGAATGGAGTCTTGTTTATGTTTCTAACAGTCGCAGCAGCACTACACATGACATTTAAAACTCACCCTTAAACCGCTGCTCCCTCTGCTCATCAGTGCCAGAACCCTCGGGCGGAGGATCAGTCTGAGGGTCAGCTTCAGGGTCGCTGGGGTTGTTCTGGTCAGTCGGGATGGACTGAGGGTCATGTGCAGGTTTAGTGGGGTCAGATTGGTTGTCCAGTGGTGGATCAGTCGGGCTGGTGCGTCTGAGTGGATGTCCGTAAATCATGTACCACAGGAAAGCGTGAACAATACGTAACCGAGGCATCTTGGGCTGAAATCCCATCGTGCGTCCGTGTCCAGGCACTGTCACAAAAACAGATAAGATTCATCCTCGCATCATTTCAAACCTTTCTTCTGAAGATCACAGAATGTTGATCATCAAACAGCACTAAACTCCATTGACCTCCATTTTATGAACACAAATTCCTCAAAATATCTCTTTTTGTGTTGACATGAAGGAACGCATGATGACAGTATTTTCCTTCAGCAGTGTGTTGATGTGTGTGAGGGAGTTTTACCGGTTACAGGTTTGAAGGATTTCAGGGTTTTGACGCCCATCTTCTCGTTCACTTTCTTGGGCGCGTTGCTCTGAGTCGGCCGTGAAGACGCTGATGTTTTATTCTCTTTTGTAGCTTGTGGACTAGACTTCTTCTTCTCAGCTTGTGACGCAACACTGATCAACACACAAGGGCGGACACAATGTTTACACAGCACATGGGATCACCTGATGTCAAGGGTCATGGGTCAGATTGATCATGTGAGTGAGAGTGCGGCTGTCGTTCTCACCGGGCTGCAGAGACAGAACTGGACATACGCATGCGGATTTGATCGATGGCGCTCTTTACCAGCGGATCATCAGGTGTCACAGACGGATGAACCACAAACTCAACCTGAAACAGACAGAGACACACGTCAGTCGTGTATTAATGTGTGTGTGTGTGTGTGTGCGCGCGCGTGCGTGCGTGTGTGTGTACCTTCTTGTGTATTCCGTCCTGTATGACGATAGTCCTGTAGAGTTTGAGTAAACCCTCTCGAGAGAGCGCACGGATGAGTCTCATCACACTCTTCTTACACACTTTAGTATTCACACCATCTTTCCTCTCTTCATCCGTCAGTAACCTCTGCAGACTGACATACACATACACACACACACACACAACACATGTTAACCTGTGTATGTGTGTGTGTGTATGTGCGCGTGTGTTCGTGCGTGCATGCTCATGTGTGTGCCCATGTGCGTGTGTGTGCGTTGAGATTCTCACGAGTAGAAGCCCTCGATGATCTTGCTGCATCTCACAGCTTCAATGATCATGTTCTTGCGTTTCAGCAGTCTGTACGTCTCATGAACTTCCGCCTTCTTCACCTGACAGCACGAACACAGGCCGTCACTAAACAACCAACAAATAAAAAACGCACAACTCCTGCAGACACTGACCTCACTGACCGCCAGCACCTCCTCCACCACCAGAGGTGTGTCCTCAGCAGAGCGTGATTGGCTGACAGTCGGGACGGGGGCGTGGTCAGTGGGGACAGGGTCTCGCTCAGTTTGGCTGTTCTGTGAGGATTTGCCTGTGTGTGCTGGAGGTGAACGGAGAGACTTCTCTGAATAACACAAACAACAGAAAACAAGGTGAGAGTGGTTACAAGAAACTGGGCAGCGCAATCGTTCACTGACCATCAGCCAATCAAAAACCAGCTCATCACAGAACTGACATGTTGTAAATGGATTATAATAGGTGATGATTGAGAAGGTCGAGATGTTAAATGAATGGCGATACATGTTGTGAGCGGGCGCTGCTGTGTGTACTGCAGACTTGGTAAATGTGGATATGCTGAAACAGCACTGACAGTCTTAATTTGTGTAGATTAAAGAGACATGAATTATTCATGTTGTGTTTGATTTGGAATTTGTTATAAAAATACTATTTAGTTATTTGAGAAGTAATATATTAGTCTACAGAGAAATGTGCAGCATGTGAGGGATAATCTACAGCTATGCATTAAAGGATTTTAAAGGCAAAGAACCACCCGACGCTCATGGATTATTCCGCTTATACCATGATCAAACGCCAAGTAAAGCTGGAAGTGATGTTTGGTTTCATTTTAGATCAAACAGGTGAATATGAGGGTTATTTTGTTTGTTAATTTCAAATGTAATCAAACTGACTGGAGCTACCCATGCGTTAAGGGTTTTAATGCACAGAATCCAGTATTCAAACACACCATGGTATTGAGAAATAATTAAAGGGCAGTTGTTCATTTAGTAATTTATCATGAAAAAATGGTATCGTGAGAATAGTATGGTAAACAGTTACATCCCTAGACATCATTCATCTCCAGTGCTGAGCTGTGATTGGCTGTGGTGCTCGTCACTCACTTTTGATGGGTGCGTCACGCTTTTGAAAGCTGAGTTTGGACTGTTTGAGCTGCGTTTTGTGTCCTCCTGAAGCGCCCGGGGCGGGTGGATCTGCCCCGGGTCTAGCGAGGTGTGTCCCCCTCAGGTCCTGACTGCGCTGAAGCTCTTTAGTGAACTGCATGTTGAGTTTACTCTCCTCCACAAAGTATTTGCTGATATATTTGGTGGTCCTCTGACGTCCCACGTCCTCCATGAAGCCCTGCGACACACACACACGTGAGACACTTCACGCCGGACACTTCACATTTCCATCTTATAGCGAGCCGAATGTTTTACTTTGATCATGTCATTGCGTTCCAGTGACCTGCAGACCATCCGTCCCTCCAGTCGTCCGATGTTGAGTTGTCCTCTCAGGACAGACTGCGAGATCCCTCTGGAGCCGCTCGACACCACTGCAACAGCCAATCGCAGCAGGCCATCAGAACCCAGACAAAGGCTTACACAAAGAGAGACGTGAGGGTGTGAATGTCTGACCGATGTCGTAGGCTTGAGAGAGCATGTCACGCTCGATGACGCGAGGAACCGCCAGAGCACTCCTCTTCACGGGCCCCTCGCCGTCCTCCTCGTTCTCATCGTCCTCTTCCTCCTCCACGTCCTTCTGTCCGTATGCTTTCAGAAGCTTCAGACAGCGGACGTACACCTCCGTGCCTGTCGACCAATCACAGAGAGAGAGAGAATTGTGAGAGTGAGCCAACGGCGTGACGGCGATGTCAGACGTGTGACAGACAGACCTCGTAAGGTTCTGAAGGGTCCTCCGTCAGGGTCCAGCTCCTTCAGAGGAATCCTCAACAGGCTCACCATCTTAGCGGCTAACATGTACTGATACACACGCTTGAAGGTGCGCTCGCTGACACGCTACACAACACACAACATCATCACATGAGTGAACGACTGAGCAACACGCACACACATGTTGATGGAGAAGCGCTCCTCACCAGCTGTTGTCTGAGTTTCACCATGATCATCATCTTATTGGGCACTTCAGAGAGGATGTTGGACACGGACCCCATCAGAATGTCATATTTGCTCCTCCTGACACACACACACTCAAGATTTCAGACGACTGTCAATCATACGTGACGATGATGAATGTTTGGGAACACACCTGTCCACATGGAAGCGTGGCAGCAGCAGCAGCAGTGAATGTTGTTGAGCTCCAGACGCCAGACGAGACACGTGTGACTGTATGGTGATCAGTCGGTTTCTGTCCAGCGTCCTCCTCAGATAATGCATCTTACCCGCATCCATTCTGACCAATCACAGCACACCGAGCATGATTACATCATCACTACAGCACATTCGACTGAAAATGTGAAGCTGCAGAACATGAGCTCAGAATCGACGTCACATGTCCACTAAAAGTATACACTGTGTAGTGCCGGCTTGTGTTTCATGTTGAATGTATAAAGAAAAGTATGCGTCCGAAATGACAAACTGTGACAGTAGGTAGTGAATGAGAATAAGCATCTATTGGCCGTTAAAACAGGACGTTCTATATAGTATGAGTGGGTTGAGTGGGAGTGAATTTTTCGCTATATTTATTTGATTCACGTTTGAAATTTGTCAGTTGCTCAGCTCCCGTGGCATTATGGGATAGATACGTGTATATCCCGTCCACTACTGTTTTTTCTTTTTTTGAGGATTCCGACGTTCTATATAGTATGTAAGTATGCGATTCGGACGAAGCCAGTGTGGCTGTCGCGTGACCTCTCGTCTGTAGTTTCAGCACCTGAATATTCGCGTGTGCATTTCTCGCTGGAGTTCACCCTGCCAGCGCGCTCGGGCCAATCTCTCCAGGATGCAGTAAGTCGGGTCGCTCAACTTCAGCTCGGAGTTTCCCTCCGGACCAATCAGAGCTCTGGAGCGCACCTCCTGAGACGCCACCATCACCAGCTTCTCGGCCCACCTGAACACAAGCAGAGAGATACCTGTCAATCAACCGCTACGTGCGTCCTGACGTCATCAAGCAATGAGCGCGTCTCACTGATTCTGAGCCTGTTCCAGCGTCACCAGCGTTCTGAGATCTGACGTTCTGACGTCATCTGTGACGTCCACGCGCTCTCTGTAGAACACGCATGAGCCCTGTACGCCGCTCGGGTCATCGGTCACCACGCTGACGGGATACGGGTCCTCCGACTCGGGCAGACGCATCTCGTGAATGCCTGTGTTCCGGTCCACCTCCACGAACCTGAAACGGCACGTGAGACAAACACTCGCTGTGAATTGACACGATGAAGTGTCTTACAGTAAAGATTTCACAACCTTATTAGTGTCAATATTTACTGTAGTTAATACAGCCAACACTTTACTCTGGTAAATGGTCAAGTTTACACTACCGGCTCGTCTATATTCAATTTTATGTTGAATGGTCTATAGCCTAAAGATATGATATTTAGCAGGACTTATAGAAAAAGCAGTTTAATTCTCTTTCAGATAACAAGAGTGAATGTTATGATGGTTTTAGCTCGAGCTGAACGCACCGGTCGTGTACTGTGACGTGTTTCCGGGGTTCGGGCAACAGCCAGAATCGGATCTCGGGTGTTCGGCTCAAGCAGCTCCAGATGAAGTTCTGTGTCGCCGAATCCAGATTCAAACCGAATTCAGGCTGTCGCGTCCGAAGCCTCATCCAGAGTGTCTGAAGACTGATGCCGTCCAAACCCTCCAGAGCGACTTCATCCAGAAGAGCCTCGAGCGGGTCCATCATCTTCATCATCATCATCATCCTCACATTCACTCGAACTCAAACGGACCGGACCGAACCCGACGCGAGCGCGAGCCTGACATGTGCCGCTTCCGTAATCAGCGCTTCTTCTGTAACGCGCACGTCACGACACTGACGCAGACTGACACCCGCTGGACACCTCCGCTACTTCTTCTTCTTCTTCTTCTTATTGTGTTTAAAATGGCGGTTTGCAAACTTAATGGTGCATTCCCGCCACCTACTGGATTGGAGTGTGGAAACATCAGCTACTACAACCACAAAATAAAAATATAATTAAGATTCAAATGTTATTTAAAGGGATACTTCACCCAAAAATGTAAATTCTGTCATCATTGACTCACCTTGAGTTGTTCCAAATGTGTACAAAGGTCTTTGTTCTGATGAACACAGAGAAAGATATTTGGAAGAATGCTTAGAACCGAACAGATCTCAACACCCATTGACTCACATAGTAGGAAAATTTACTTAATCTTTTTTTTGATCTTTTGAACACAAAAGGAGATATTTTGAAG
>JAPMJR010000055.1:120000-127500 GCA_029783895.1 Triplophysa bombifrons | reverse complement strand
TTATTAACAGCACTCACAGGTGTGTGCGGCAGGTGTTTGTGTGTCTTCTCTCTGTCTCGTGTTCTTCTGATGTGTTGAGAAGACAACTGATTAATAATGACAACAATCAAAGATAGAAAATCATGTGTGTGTGTGAGGACCACCTGCTCGTCTGATTGGCTTTGTTGTAGGAAGGGAGGGTCTCAGTTTTAGAACCCAGAGAAGGATTGTCCGGTTGTCGTGGCAACACAGTGTTTTGTTGGTCTGTTGATGATGTGAGTTTTGTGGGCGTCCGATTGTCGCTCTGTGTGTGTTTTATATACACATCCGATCTGAGAAAGAGCGGGAACAGGTTGTGCTCCAGCACCGTCTGCACCTCAGCATGCGCCTGCACAAACAGGGCGGAGTCCAGCTGCGAGCGCCGTATGGCGTCCATCACGCCACAACTCGTCACCGTGGCGACCTGACGTGACACGGCGCTGCGGCTGCGCTCAGACAGGTAACAGCGGTATATGGCTTTGGCCAGTTTGAGTCGGCGCTCAGTGTCGTCGGCGGGAAACTTCTGAAAGCCACTGCAGGCAAACCAGAACTCCAGCAGCTCAGAGCAGCCCAGACCTCGCAGAAACTGCTGGAAGAGCCTCGTACCGTTCTGATCGCCCAACAGCGTGAGGAGACTCTTAGCCCAGGGTTCATACGGGACATCCCATGATGCACTGCCCTCCGGCTCAAACCCCAAATCTCTGCAGGGCGTGGCAGTCCAATCCTCTGACCTATGAGACGAAGTCTTACTGAAGAACTGCCCATCATCTTTGACCTCAAGCACCTCACGGTCCTCCTCACCTGGCACTGGAGGTCGAGGACCGGCCACGTCACCATGACAACCACAAACAGCTAAACTCATGATGTCATGAAGGACAAGAAACTTGAAGACTGACCGAGAAAGAGAGAGAGAGACCGAGTCAAATCTACACAACACTGAGAAAACAGCACAATAACACAACACAATCTGAGAAAACAGCAAATAACACTACACAACGCTGAGAAAACAACAAAATAAACTACACAACACTGAGAAAACAGCACAATAACACAACACAACACTGAGAAAACAGCACAATAACACTACACAACACTGAGAAAACAGCACAATAACACTACACAACGCTGAGAAAACAGCACAATAACACTACACAAAACTGAGAAAACGGCACAATAACACTACACAACACTGAGAAAACAGCACAATAACACAACACAACACTGAGAAAACAGCACAATAACACTACACAACACTGAGAAAACAGCACAATAACACTACACAACGCTGAGAAAACAGCACAATAACACTACACAAAACTGAGAAAACGGCACAATAACACAACACAACACTGAGAAAACAGCACAATAACACTACACAACACTGAGAAAACAGCACAATAACACTACACAACGCTGAGAAAACAGCACAATAACACTACACAACACTGAGAAAACAGCACAATAACACAACACAACACTGAGAAAACAGCACAATAACACTACACAACACTGAGAAAACAGCACAATAACACTACACAAAACTGAGAAAACAGCACAATAACACTGAGAAAACAGCACAATAACACAACACAACACTGAGAAAACAGCACAATAACACAACACAATCTGAGAAAACAGCACAATAACACTACACAACACTGAGAAAACAGCACAATAACACTACACAACACTGAGAAAACAGCACAATAACACTACACAACACTGAGAAAACAGCACAATAACACTACACAACACTGAGAAAACAGCACAATAACACAACACAACACTGAGAAAACAGCACAATAACACTACACAACACTGAGAAAACAGCACAATAACACTACACAACACTGAGAAAACAGCAAAATAAACTACACAACACTAAGAAAACACCACAATAAACTACACAACACTGAGAAAACAGCACAATAAACTACACAACACTGAGAAAACAGCACAATAACACTACACAACACTGAGAAAACAGCAAAATAAACTACACAACACTGAGAAAACAGCACAATAAACTACACAACACTGAGAAAACAGCACAATAAACTACACAACACTGAGAAAACAGCACAATAACACTACACAACACTGAGAAAACAGCACAATAAACTACACAACACTGAGAAAACAGCACAATAAACTACACAACACCATGAAAACAGCACAATAACACTACACAACGCTGAGAAAACAGCACAATAACACTACACAACGCTGAGAAAACAACAAAATAAACTACACAACACTGAGAAAACAGCACAATAACACTACACAGCGCTGAGAAAACAACAAAATAAACTACACAACACTGAGAAAACAGCACAATAAACTACACAACACTGAGAAAACAGCACAATAACACTACACAACACTTAGAAAACAGCACAATAACACTACACAACACTGAGAGAACAGCACAATAACACTACACAACACTGAGAAAACAACACAATAAAATTACACCACACTGAGAAAACAGCTCAATAAATTACATGACACCGAGAAACCACACAATAAACTACACAACACCATGAAAACAACACAATGAACTACACAACACCATGAAAACAGCACAATAACACTACACAACACTGCGAAAACAACACAATAAAAGTACACCACACTGAGAAAACAGCACAATAAATTACATGACACCGAGAAACCACACAATAAACTACACAACACCATGAAAACAACACAATAAACTACACAACACGATGAAAACAACACAATAAACTACACCACACCGAGAAAAAAATCACGACAGTGAGAAAACAGCACAATAAATTACACGACACCGAGAGAAAACAACACAAAGAAGTTTAATTTCGAGGAGAAATACTCTATGAAACATAAAAAACTCAGAACTACCAAACACTCAGAAAATAATTCAAAGAAAAACAAAAATACACAAAAACTACAATAAAAAAAATCACACTATCGAAACAACATACAAAAACATTTAAAGTCTAAGAAGATAACCTAATACAACTACACACACACACTAAACTACCAACTGTATGAAAATGCCCCATTTAAAACCCACACAAAATTACCCATTTCTAAGAAAATAACCAAATTATTCTAGGCTACACAAAAACTACAAAACTCAAATAAAATAACATTTAAAACTACATAAAAACTCAAAAAACTATGAAATGCTAAGAAAATTATCCAATAAAAACACAAACATGACCAAACTGTAAGCAAAGTCTTTTAAAACCACAAAGAAAATAAAAACATACCCAACGCAAAGAAAAAAAGCCCCAAAAACACACAAAAACTGAGCCTTTTAAAACAAAATAAGAAATTTGATATCTGAGAAAATAACACGATAAAACTACACACAAAAATGACCCAACTCTAAGCATGTAACTGAATTAAAACAACACAAAAATAGCCCATCAGTGAGAGAATAACACAATAAAGTGTACACAGAACTGGTGGCGAGTGAGTTGTACCTGATGAGTGTGTGTGGGTCCTGCTGATGTGATGTGTGTTGAGTGAGGTGATGATGTGAGGGCGAGTTCAGTGGGGTCACGTGTTCACCTCATGACATCAGTGCTGCTTCATTAATGTGTTCAGTTCAGATGTGAAGTGTGTAGGGAGTGTGTGTTTATCTCACACACACACACACACACTGATCATGTGTTAATGTGACTCTTAAATATTAACAAACATGTGTAGAGTGTCACAGAAACATCATCTTGAATCTGTCCATCAGACGAGCAGAAGGCGTCTTCAATGAGTTAAAGGTTAACCCCCCACACACACACACACACACACACACACACTCACACACATCTGACACCCGGCAGGAACTCCACACCTCTCTCACACACACACACACACACACACACACCATGGACCTGTATGACTCTTTCTTCAGAAGATCTTTTGAGAAACGTCTCAGTGGTTTTGTGTTCATATAAAGGAAGTCAACAGAGTTCAGTGTTTGATGATCAACATTCTTCCAAATATCTTCTGTTGTGTTGTGAAGAAGAGGGTTGACATGACACGAGGATGAATGAACCGAACATCCTCCATCTCAGATGTGTGTGTGTTGAGATGATGGAGCTCAAGTGTGTCTCACCTGCTGTGAGGTGTGTCTCCTGTGACCCTGAAAGGTCACGACAGCCGCGTGCAGTCGATGTTAATCCTCCTCTCCCCCCGTCTCTATTGTTTCACTGAGCCCGTGACCTTTAAGACCCGACTGACCCGCAGACGTCCGACAGAGAGAAGATCTCCTCCAGCTTCACTTCAGGTGACAACACACAAACACTACACAACATCAGCTCTCTTCAAGATGGAGAAATCAATCACATCTGCTGCTGAATGACACGTCAACACAAACGTACATAGAACATCATGTGTGTGTGTGTGTAAAAGACATACAGACAAACAAACAAACACACACAAGACACTTCTGCTTCATTCAGATGATAGAAGATATAAACGAGATCTCGCGCAGGTTCTGTTCTGTCATTAAAAACACATCTTATGGTCATGGGTCAGTTTCATCTCGGAGACAGCCCATCATGAACAGAACACATCCTGTTTAAAGCAGCTGAAGTTTACATCACTAGAATGATCTCAAACCTCCTGAAGTCCAGACCAGCACCTTCAAGACCGGCCTCAACACCGCTTCACTTGAATGGGTTCTGAGTTTTGTGACCGTGACAGAAACCAACAATAAAAGCCACAAATAACACAGAGGTTGTCATGTGATGTCTTTATTAGAGTCGCACACATGAGAAAACAAATCATCAAAAACGAACAAACGTTTGAAGAAAACACATACGAAAGGTTTTTAAAAATCCACACACTGTCCATCACAATGAAGACATTCACTCAGGCTCCGCCTCCTCCCGTCCGTCGCCACCAGCAGCGTTTCCATCAGCGGAGGTGCCGTTGCCGTGCTCTTGCGTTAGATCGGCCGTGCTCTTCGCTGCTTCCTCCTTGTCCGGGCTCTGATTGGCCGGCTCTTTGCTGACTTCCTGTAGGTTGTATTTGCGGAAGAGCGCGTAGTCCCTGACGACGCTGACGCAGCACACGGCCTTGATGATCTCGATGATGATACTCAGCTCAGGATTGGTCAGATCCACTTTATTCTCCGGGTTCATGTCAGCCACCAGAGCTGCGGGAGAGAACAAGTCATGGTCGTGAGGGCGTCGCTGCGTGATGTCACAGAAGGTGCTTTTAGGAAGCTTGTGCGAGGTTATTAATGACACAACACACAAGAGTACCTGCGACGTCTTTGATGACATCATCTCTCTTGTTGTGACTGCTGTTTCGGGCTTTGAAGCAGATCTGGTACGTGGCTCTCAGCGGCGCTTTGAACCAGCGCTCCAGGAACACGCTCAGATACTTCTCCATGTCCTCTGGGAAGGCCCGACACGTGCCGCTCACCGGCAGCATGCGCAGGATCACGCGAGTCTTCTTCTTCTTGGTCTGATGGAGGTCTGAGAGAACGTGATGAACCAGCTTCTCTGGATCTGACACAGAAAGAGGAACACGACTTTAATCTGCGCTCGTGATGATGATGATGATGAAGACGACGCAGGGCTTCTGCTCACCGACTCCATGAGATCGGATGAACACAACATTAGTCGCTCCGCTGTCCAGCGCTGTGAACCTCTGCTGTCTGCTCTTCATGGACGTCTGGATTTGAGACACCTCCTTCTTCAGAGCCGCTTCAGCGTCTTCATCATCCTCTTCACTGTGACTGTCCTGCGCCTCACCTGACTGACACACACACATTAGATGAATGACGTACTACACATACTCTACTCTAGCGCACTGCTCACCTGCTCCGGGCCGTAGAGCGCGTCCGCGTACTCGTTCAGCAGATTGAAGGCTTCCCTCGTGCACTTGCGCTCGTTCATGTTACAGGTGATGAGCACGCCTTCAGCGCCCACCTCCAGCTCGCGAGTGCGCCTCAGTTTCCTCGGCGCGTGCCCGCCGTAGTGCTTCCTACTTCTCTTGCGCGTTTCAGACATGAATGCGCTTCGTGAAACACACTCCGGTTATATGAAACACAAACTGCTCTGTGCTCGTAAGTCAAATAAACGCGCTACACACGCTCGCAAACGTGCTCGTGTTGCCCTGCGTTTGGCTCGCGCTTTTAGCTCTGTGCAGGACGCGACGTACAGAGTGGCGTGTGGGACATTCGCTTTACGAAACGCGATTCTCGTTGCTATCGTGAACTTCACATGTGGTTTAACGTGTCTTCGTTTAGTTATTTACACTATTTCAATAATGTTTGTAAGCTGCCCGTTTACAATAAACCAAACGTCACGTGTTTGTTTTCTAACCTTCATCGTATATGTGACTCACGAAAAGTAAAACTTTTATTTCCTTATTCCCGTGTACTGTACTTACTTCCCCAACATTTATTAATTTCCTCAATAATACACATATTTCAAGCTTCTGTCTTGTTTTTATTTATACTCATATTAATTGCAAGGACAAACCTGACTAACATTTGTTAAGTTGTGTTGATTTTAATAAAGCGTGTTTAATGTTCATTCGTGTCACACAGACAAATACAACTCTTAGGAAACCACTGACATACACTCAGGGCAAAAGCTTTAACATTTTTATTGACATCACATGTTTCCCTCATAAAATGACTTCAAATAAAAAAGCTGTTTTTTTAAACACAGTTCATGATTAGAATAAAAGCGCGTGTTGGTTGTCAGCGGAGAGTTTTAACACTGCTGGTGTTGTGTGTGCTGGATTCCCATTGGAAGAAGTCGCAGCCCTTCCGTCTGCCGTCACAGCTCTGACGTCTCACAGGACAGCAGTAAAACACACGGCCGTGATTGGGCCCTCCGTTACCCACCGTCAGACGTCTGGCCCTCCGCCCGCAGCCACACAGAGGAGACGTTCTTCTGACTGAATGATTGACAGCGGAGGAAAGAGGAGGGCGGGACACGCGGGGCTGGGCTGATGTGCTGACGGGCGGTCGGGTGGACGGGTCTTTATAAACACTGAAAGGGGTCGTTTTGAGTCCAAAGAAGTGTGAGACCGAGGCGTACGGGTCTGTGCGTGGGACGGGTTTGAGTGTTTCGAAGAGTTCAGTAGAGGACGCTGGTCTGGAGGGATGATGGTTTGATGTGGTTTTGTTGGGTAGTGCGGTGACGCGTGATCGGATGCAGAGCTCCGTGTTTCTGCTTCTGAGAGGCGGAGCAGAATTCATTGAGACCGACGGGACAGCATCCTCAAGCTCCGCCCCCAGAATGACATCATCATATGAGCCAGACTCCTCCTCTTCCGTCAGCAGAACTCCGTCTTTCCAGCAGGCGTCTGGTGTCTCAGGGTCGTAGGTCGTGTCGGAGAGAGCAGCCAGTGTGGTGCACAGAAGGATGTTGGTGGAGTTCAGGAGGTTAAGTTTGGATTTGTTGACACGTGACGGCGCTGTGGAGAGAACCGTATGTGGTGACACGAGCGCCTGACACACACTCGTCT
>JAPMJR010000055.1:72500-112500 GCA_029783895.1 Triplophysa bombifrons | reverse complement strand
GACCCTCTTTTGTGGGTGACAGCAGCACCAGATCGTCTGCAAACAGGAGGCATTTCACTTCGGTGTCTTGTAAGGTCGGACCGGGTGCTGGTGACTGTTCTAGAGCTCCAGCTAATTCATTCATGTAAATGTTAAATAGTGTAGGACTTAGACTACAGCCCTGTCTCACTCCACGACTCTGGGAGAGAAAGTCTGTGTGCTTGTTGCCAATTTTAACTGCAAATGTGTTATTGGTGTACATTGATTTGATGATGTCGTAGGTTTTTCCTCCGATGCCGCATTGAATCAACTGAAGAAAAAGTCCCTCATGCCAGATTGAGTCAAAAGCTTATTTGAAGTCAACAAAGCATGAGTAGAGCTTCCTTTTCTTTTGGTTTGTTTCTTTGTCAATTAAGGTACGAAGAGTGTATATATGATCGGAAGTGCAGTATTTGGGTTGGAAACCAATTTGGCATTTTCTCAGGATGTTTTGGTTGTTTAGATATTGGAGAAGTCTGCTGTTAAGAATGTTACAGAGGAGTTTACCTAGGTTGCTGTTTACACATATTCCGCGGTAATTATTAGGGTCTAATTTGTCTCCACTTTTATGGATTGGAGTTATGAGACCTTGGTTCCAGATTGTGGGAAATATACCTGTACTTAAGATGATATTAAACAGTTTGAGGATGGTGAGTGTAAGTATTTGGTCTGCGTGTTTAATCATCTCGTTTAGGATACCGTCGATACCACTTGCTTTTTGGGATTTAAGTTTTGGTATATTTTGGCCTAGTTCAGCGAGTGTAATTGGATAGTCTAAAGGGTTTTGGTAATCTTTAATTGTTGACTCCAGAGTGCATAGTTTGTTGTGTAGGTTAGTTTGTTCATGGTTCTTGGTTATTTTACTAAAGAGGTTTGAGAAGTGCTTTATCCATACGTCTCCGTTCTGAATGGGAAGATCTTCATGGTGGGGTTTGTTAAGTGTGTTCCAATGTTCCCAGAAGCGATTGGTTTCTAGAGATTGTTCAATTGCTTTTAACTGGTTTTGTGTATCTTGTTTCTTTTTCTTCCTTAGTGTGTCCTTATATTGTTTAACTTTTTCATGGTAGAGTTGGCGTGTGTTTACATTGTCAGCATCTCTGTGTTTCTGATTTGATAGAATTCTTACTTCTTTTCTAAGGTTTTTACACTCCTTATCAAACCATTTCTCATTTACAGGCTTTTTGTTTGGTTTTGTGTTAGTGGGTTTTAGGTTAGATAGTGTTGCAGATATTGTAAAAATTTGGTTAATCCTGTCTACTGCTAAATTTACACCTTCATTATTGTGTGGAAATGGGGTATCTAGGAATTTATTCAGTAGGTTTTGAATTTTTGGTTCACGAGTTATGCTTTTGTATGTATCTTCGCAATTTTGTTTCCACCTGAATGTTTGTTTTAGGGTATGGAGGTGAGTTTGTTTTGATGCCTCTGTGTTAGGTTTGGATCTATTGAGGTAGAGAGTGATTTTACTGTGATCTGACAATGGGGATGGTGGGCTGACTGTGAACGCTCTGAGGGAGTTAGGATTCAGATCCGTGATGAAATAGTCTACCGTGCTGTTACCCAGCTTAGAACTATAGGTGTACCTACCGTATGAATCTCCTCGTAGTCTTCCATTGACCATGTACAGACCCAGTGTGCGACAAAGATGGAGAAGTCTTGATCCATTTTTGTTTGTTGTTTTATCGTAGTTTAGTCTTTGTGTGTGAGTAGGTGTGGAAAGGACATCTCCTCCTGGAATGTGTTTGTCTCCCTTGGAGTGAACTGAGTCTGATTCTTCGCCTGTCCTGGCATTTAGGTCTCCGCAGATCAGAACATTGCCCTGTGACTGGAAGTAGTTGATCTCCTCTTCCAGGATCGTGAAACTGTCCTCATTGAAGTAGGGTGACTCTGCTGGGGGGATGTAGGTTGCACACAGGAAGATATTCTTATCTGTTGAAGTGATGGTCTTGTTGATTTCTATCCATGTGTAAAACTGGCCAGTTTTAATCATTTTTATTGAGTGGGCGTATTCAGACTTATGCCAGATCAGCATTCCGCCTGAGTCTCTTCCCTGTGTGACGCCAGGCAGTTTGACGGATGGAATGATGAATTCTCTGTAGTTTGTAGGGCGACCAGTGGGTCCGTCTCCTCTACTCCATGTCTCCTGTAGGATGAGGATGTCTGAGTTTTTTGTTTCAGAGCTGAAGTCTATGTTTTTGCTTTTCAGTCCAAAAGCAGATGACCTCAGGCCTTGAATATTCCAACATGATATGGTAAATTGTTTGTTATCCATAAGGTATTTATTTATTTATTGCAGATTTTGTCTTGAGACAGTAGGTGTGAGCAGATCAGGTTCAGCATCTGATGGATGTCTTTTAGCTCGGCTGTTGGAGCTTGTGCAGATGTCGGTGTGGAGTTTCTGCTCACTGTCTGGGCATAGCTTAGGCTGCTGGAGTTCTGTTGCATATACCGGGTGGGGGGTGTAGGTAGCAGGGGTGGTGCTCTGCTCTGTTGGCTGTTGTTTTGGCAGGGAGGGGGTCCCAGTCTCTGGCTGTTTTTTGAAGGTGCGGTGGGGTTCATCCATGGTCTAGGTAGGTGCTGCCTTGCTCTGTTGCTTCTAGGAGGGTTGTTGGTGTTGCGGTTTAGAGCAACATCTTTTAATTTCTTTGCAAAGATGGGGACAGATGCTCTGTACAGGTGTACATGGTCATAGAGGCATGTGAGGTCCAAGGTGGGATGATGTGCCAGGTGCACTTGAGGTTTGAGTGCACAAGTTCTAGAGAGATTTGCGTTTACTTGTTGAATTGTGTCTGGGTGGAAGTCTTTCCGTGGTAGCAGTGTCGAGATGGTGATTTTGGCATTTGGGAAGGTGGTTGTAGCTTTTTCGATTACCCTTTCTAGTGCTGTGGACACTCTTTCTTGTTGTGCTCTCAGGTTGTTTGTGCCAGTGTGGATTATTATGTGGCTTGGTGATCCTAGGTTGTCCTCGTTCAGTAGTCTGAGGGCACTGTGTGTGTTGGGGCACAAGAGTTTGGACACCTTTTGTTCGGGGAAGAGCTTTTTTCGTCTATAAATTTCCCATTTGAGTCTATCAGAAGGACAATATCTGTTATCTGTGAGTCCTCTGTGGGTGTTGGAGTGTTGTCAGGTTCATTGCGTTGATCTGTACTGGGCAAAGGGTTTGGTGAAGATGGACGGTTTTGGCTGGGTTGTGACACTGAGGTCTGTGAGCTGTGGTCCGTTTGAAGGGTGACCTGTTGTTCTGGACCATATTTGGAGTTGAGGGCTGTGAGGTGGGTATCTTTTTCATGCTTCAGTTCTCTTATCTCCTCTCTTAAAGCAGTTAGCTGGGTCCAGTGACTCTCTGTCTGCTGTGTGAGCTGGGTTTCCAGTGATGCCAGCTGAACCTTGAGCCTCTCCCTCCCTTGCACTAACTGTTTCACTTCGGCCTGAAGTGAAGACAGTTCTTTCCTGATGTTGTCTCCCTCTTCTTGCTTGGCTGTGGGGTTGTTGCCGGATTGGTCTGAGCTTTGTGTGGTTTGGAGAGAAATGGTAATTTCTCTGAGCTGTACTAGTTCCCCCTCCAGGGCTGTAAATCTCTCTCTCATGTCAGTACATTAGCAGTGTGAATGGAGCTCCTTTGTTTGTTCTGCGTTAGGAAGATCTCTATGTTCTTGCTGCTCATCAGAAACTGGGGTTCTGTCTGATTCCTCTGTGGTGGGTTGCTCATTGTTGGGTTCCAGTTGTAATCTTCCTTTGATACTGAGGAAGTTTTGTTCGAAAAGTCCTTGAGTGCTTTTCACTACAACTATCCCTGTTGTTTTGTAGATGTTAACATTGATCGTTGTTACGTCATCCTCATTTTAAATTTTTAGCTGATACCCCCACAGATGCCTTTTCTTTCAGCGTTTGGGAATTCTGAGATGATGGCTTTGTGCCATGAATGAGGTCGGTTGGTGTAGAAAATCAGGTTACTGGTGCTACCATCTTTATGAAGGTCTGCGAATAAAGTCTCTGAGTTTTCTGTGAGTCTTTTGTTTTTGTAGACTTTCCTTGCTGTATCGTTTGTAACCTCTTTTGGGTAGTCTACAGGAATGGCCTCCACACATTGGGGTTGTGCATCCATGGTAAAATGGGCCGTTCACACCTGTGTGGGCGTTGGTTGAGGAATCTCCTTTGTTTGGCCCAGTCGTTTTCTCACCTTCCAATTCACACCTCTGAGGCGTGGGTCATGTGGTTGAGCAGAGTTTGCTGCTTCAGTAACACTATTGTCTCTTTGAGTAAAACTTTTACTTTCTTTTCTTTTGCTTGTTTTGTTTGTTTGATTGTAGTTATTGTCGAGTATTTGGCATAAAGTGTTGATAATCTTGATTATAATCTTGATAAATCATGATAATCTAGTCCTCTTGTTTTTTTTGGTTTGTTTGTAGAGCAGGATTGTTGGGTTGGTGTCCTTTGTGTCCTTTCTGATATTTTGTTCCAGAAATCCAGATTAAGAGAAAAAGTTTGATTCAAAAAGCAACAGGTTCCGTTAATGAAGGTTTGTGTATGTCTCCTTTGTAAAAATATCCAAGGAATTTCAAGTTAATCCAGTAGTAAAATATGTTTGTTGCAGGAGCTCAAGAGTGTGTGACCTCTCTCTCTGACTGACTGTCTCTCTCTCTCTCTCTCTCTCTCTCTCTCTCTCTCTCTCTCTCTCTCTCTAACAGCTCTTTATAAACAGAAAAAGAGTTTTATTCAAAGTTATAATGAGGGTGATAGTGTCAGTTTGTGTGTGTATCAGTGTTGTTTTGTGTTGTGCTGCTTGTTCTTTGGTCGTGGCAGGACTTGACATACCTTACAGCAGGTTTGAGCTTCTTGACTTTTCTCCAAGTATGTATGAGTAATGCACTCACTCGCTGGCTCGCTTGCTAACTCTCTCGCTCGCTCACTCTGTCTTTCGCACTCTCTCGTTCGATTACTTGATCGCCTGTCATTCCCTCTCTCCCTCCCTCACTCTCTCACTCACTCTCTCCCTCACACGCTCTCTCTCTCGCTTGCTCACTCACTGTCTCACTCAGTGAAGAGATGTGAGTCTTGCTGAATGTGTTGTGTTGTGACTGATGTTTTCTGGTTGTGATCAGGATGTGCTGACGGTGAGAGATCTGTGCGCTCTGATCCAGTACTCCACGCTCAGACCCACTCACAACATCGTGAAGCCCAGGTACACACACACTTACACACACTTACACACACACACACTTACACACACACACACACACACACACACACACACACACACACACACACACACACACACACGCGTGTATCATTACACAAAGAGTTTGATTGACAGTGTGTGTTGTGTGTGTGTGTTCAGCTGGTTCAGCGTCAGTGGTGATGATGGAGTCTCTCGGGTTAATGTGATGATTCTGGACGGACTCACACAGACTCACTTCTACAGATACTTCACGCACTTCAAACACCTCCGCAACAAATACACTGCTGTGAGTCTCTCATACACAACTACACAACTGAAGGTGTAAAAACACGACAGCTGAGAGATTGCTAATAACATGCCACATAATATTGACACATCAATCACATTTCTGCAAGTTGTGAATAAAGTGTGTGTTGTGTTGTGTTGTCAGAGATGGAGTCTAGCGCCCTCCTCAGGTGACCTGATGTCTGATCTCCTCAACTCTGATGTCACACAATCTGTAGAACACCTTAAGATCTCAGGTACATCACTCAGCAGGTGATGTGTTGTGTATTTATTGTGTTGCGTTTTATTGTGTGGTGTGGTTGTGTGCGTTACAGCTCGGCTCATGCTGAATCCAGTCATCCGTCGGTTTGGTCTGAAAGCTTCAGGGCTGAGCGCTTTTCTGCTGAACGAGCGGGACATGATCAAACACAACTTCCCTGTGAAGGGTAACACACAAACATGTGAATGATACACACACGCCATACACGTGTCTCTCGCCTGTTGAGCAGTGTCCCATGATGCTTTGCAGGTGGGCGGGGCTGCGAGGGCTTCGTGTGCACTCAGAGCGACGGGCCGGTGACTGACAGCAGCCCTCTGTTTGGACTGGACTGTGAAATGGTGCGGTGTTGTGTTTGTGGTGTTGTGAGTGTGCGACGGATGGCTCAGTTATGGTGTGTGCTTGTGTTACAGTGTTGTACTTGCGCTGGTCTGGAGTTGACTCGAGTGGCTCTGGTAGACGGCACTGGACAGTGTGTACTTAATGAACTAGTTAAACCACACAACCCTATAATAGACTACCACACCAGGTACACACACACACACACACACACACACACACACAAATACATGTATTGTGTGTTGTGTTTTGTTAAAATGAGTTTTGTGTTTCAGGTTTTCTGGGATCACGAGTTTGATGCTGAACCCTGTAAACACTCGACTGACAGACGTTCAGTGTCAAATCCTGAAGCTGTTGCCTCCTGACGGCGTTCTGGTGGGTCACTCGCTGGAGAACGACCTGCGGGCCCTACACGTGCGTTCACACAACAAACACTTTTGTGTAGAAACATGAACGTCGTGTGATGGGTTGTGTGATGTTTTTCAGCTGATACACCATCACGTCATTGACACGTCTCTGCTGTACCGCAAAGAGTTCGGCCAGAGGTTTAAACTCAAACACTTAGCTGAAGTGATTCTCAAGTGAGTCCACACACACACACACACACACACACACACACACACACACGTCGGTCAATTGTGTAAGATTGTGTACACATGTGTGTTTTAGAAGAGAGATTCAGGCAGAAGACAGGATGGGTCATGACCCCTGTGAGGACGCTTTAGCCGCTCTTCATCTGGCTCAATACTTCATCAGTAAAGGACCCAGAGAGGTGTGTGTGTGAGCTACACAACACACAAATACACTAGTGTTCATGACGGAGTGTCACATGTCAGCCGTGTGTGTCTGTGTCAGGTTGTGCAGGATCATATGGAGGATTTGTGGGAGGTGGAGTTCTGTGGTGACAGTGACTCAAACACGCCTCACAGCAGCAGGTGCTTCTTCTTCTGAGCTTTGATTTGATGTGAAGATGTTTGTGTCTGACTGACAGCTCCTCTCACCTATCACACAGCCCCCTCGCCTTCGGACACGCCCTCTACACATCCGGCAAATCAGCACTCTACCTGAGCACAACAACAGATGACACACACTCACTGACCAATCAACATGTGTCCAGAAGACAACACTGCACAACTAACAGAGAGGTGTGTGTAACACACGGACACACACACATAAAACACACACACACTGCACAACTAGCAGAGGGGTGTTACACATTATACAGAAACCTGACACACAAAAAAAACAATTGTAGAACACTGTGTTTTTTGTGAAGGTGGTGTGTGTGTTCAGGCGTGTGGTTCAGTCTTACACACTCAGTGTTCTTCAGTTCTCACACAGTGAAAATCTACAACAAACACCAGCACAAAGACAACAACATCTACAGCAGGTAACCGCACACACACACAAACACAAATGAATTGAACATAAAGGACATCATGTGTGACTGAACTGAAACCGTGTGTGTTTGTTTGTGTGTTTCAGATGAGTGTGTGTTTGAGAGAGATGTGTGTGTTGTACGTCGGGCCGTGGCCCAGTGATACAACAGTGAAACAGATACACAAACTCTTCAGACGCTGCGGTCGCGTGCGGACGGTACGATTCCTGCACAACACACATGAGGTAAGAAAACACAAACACACACTTTAACATGAACTCCTCACGTGTGTATCTCGAGTGTGTGTGTCTGTGTGTGCAGATTCACGCTGAGGTTGTGTTTGATCATCTTGAAGGAGCTCAGCTGGCTGTCAATCATCTGACGGATCATCACATCAGTGACTGTCACATCAAGGTCTCATCATCATCACACAACACACACAACAACATGATTGTTCAACACATTCATTCTTGTTGCTTGAGGAGGTTGTGTCACTTTACTTGTGTGTGTGTTTGTGTAGGCACGTCGTCCAGTACATGAGTGGTGTTTGGATCTGGATGAGCGCGTCTCTGAACGTCAGCGTGATATTCTCACCCATCACATGATCTATGTGTGTAATCTGTCCTCTAAACATCATCACCATGACGACCTGCTGCACACCTTCAAACAGTTTGGCCCCATTCAACACATCATCAGACCTGCAAAGCATGCTGGGAAACGCCACTGCAGACACGCCTTCATCTGTGAGGACACATTCTGTCAGTCTGTGTGACGGTATGAGAACTGTGATGAGATGAACAAACCTGTGTGTGTGTGTGTGTGTAGCGTTTGAGCGCAGTGAGAGTGCTCATGCAGCAGTGGGCGTCGCCCTGCAGATGGGCAACAGGAAGTTATCGGTGTGTCACGCTCTGACTCCGCCCCACATGACCTCATGGACACACGTGCAGGCCGTAGTTACAGAGACCAACCCGGAAACAGCGGAGCAGAGAGAGGGATGTGATGTGAGTGACAGCTGTCAATGAAACTATCCTTTAGTAAAGACAATGACACGTGGTGATAAGTCATGATTATGATGATGATGATGATGATGAGGAGGAGGAGACGTGTTTTCTTCATGTGTCTGTATGTCGTCTCATTTGAGTCTCTGATTTTTCCTGGTCACATGTTCAGCCGCTTCAGATGGAGCGTCACATACAGAAACTGGATGGCAAGGTGGGAAAAGTGTTTGGAGCGCTGGAGAAGAACTGCATGAGCATCGTCATCCTGCCGGGAGTCAGGAGGTACTGACACACACACACGCACGCACGCACACACACGCACGCACACACACACACACACACGCACACACGATCAGTTTGTGAGATGTTCTCTGTTTCCAGTGCTTCTGTGGATTATCTTGGCTTGTGCTTTATTCACATCAAACGTGACGACACCATCTAGTCCTCCGGTGGAGCATCGTCACGGCAACAGATGATTGGTTCTGACTCCGCCCATTGGAAGTGTTCTGTGAAATGTTTTGATAAGAGATGTTGTTTTTATATTGTCTTTGCATTCTGTTATAAACAGTGAAATGAACTTCATTCCTGCTGTTGTGTTTGTTCACGTCACGTCTGATGACTGCTTTATGAGTCCAGAGATGAAGAGTCAGACTCGTGTTAATAAAAATACAAGTTGTTTGTGAGGAAACCCTTTGTGATTTGTTTTTCGAGCTGAACGTGATCACCCATTTGATCTGTGATGAGATTTGGGCAGTCACAATATCACAACACGTTAGTCACCACCAAAAGAATTTTAATATTTGTGCAGATAAATGATTGTCACATCTTGAATTTTTGGGTTTCACAATCTTATCACAGGTGTTAAATTAATAAGCAGTTATTCATCTCATATTGTGACAATAGAAATCTTTATTCAATCATCTATAGACACATCTACAGAAGACATTTGAACAGTTTTATTTTTCATTTTCTCTACAGGATGGATGATTAAGTCATTTCTTTTAGTTACAGAGCGCTGCCTGAATGGATTAAAAATAATCAAGACAACTTGAAAATTTACATCAGAAAAACATAAATTAGAGGTCTTTAAAATTGCATGGAAAGAGAGTGCAAGCTGTTACAAAAAGGCACTAAAAGCAGCAAAAGCCGAGCACTTCCGTAAACTCATAGAAAATAACAAAACAATCCAAGGTTTTTATTTAGTACAATTGCTAAACTAACAAACAAACAGACTCCACCTGACCTGGGTATTCCGCCGCACCTTGGTAGCAATGAATTTCTTTACTGACAAAATCGAAATAATACGAGACAACATAGCTAAAACCAAACCTCCAAGTGTGTCGGAAGAATTAGTTTCAACCGTCACCCAAAAAGAAAAGCTAGAGTGTTTTTCTCCTATAAATCGGGAAGATTTAATTAAAATTATTGCAACATCCAAACCGACAACATGCTTATTAGACCCCATTCCGACTACTTTATTAAAAGAGTTACTACCTGCTGTAATTGAGCCCATTTGTAACATAATCAACTCGTCAATTAATCTAGGACATGTCCCAGGTCCCTTTAAGCTGGCTGTAATTAAGCCTCTTATCAAAAAACCAAACTTGGACCCCAATGAACTTGGAAGCTATAGACCGATTTCAAATCTCCCGTACTTGTCTAAAATACTAGAAAAAGTAGTGTCAACTCAACTGTGTACCTTCCTACAAAATAATGACATGCACGAAAAGTTTCAGTCTGGCTTTAGACCGCATCACAGCACTGAAACTGCGCTCGTTAGAATTACAAATGACCTCCTTATTGCTTCAGATAAAGGTAACATCTCACTCTTAGTCCTGCTTGACCTTAGTGCTGCTTTCGATACTGTAGACCATAAAATACTACTAGATCGTTTACACAATTATATCGGTATTCAGGGACAGGCACTGCAATGGTTCAGATCTTACTTAACAGACAGATATCAATACGTCCATTTAAATGGGAAATCATCAAATCTTACGCAAGTAAATTATGGATTACCTCAGGGATCGGTTTTAGGACCCTTGCTATTCTCCATATACTCCCTTGGCAACATTATTTGAAAACATGTAATTAGTTTATACTGTTATGCAGATGATACTCAGCTATATATCTCATCAAGACCAGATGATTCCTTCAAACTATCTAAACTGGCAGAGTGCATTGAAGACATAAAACATTGGATGACTAGTAATTTCCTCCTTTTAGACTCTAGCAAAACAGAAATATTACTTATAGCACCAAAATCAAGTAAACAGAATATCTCCGATTACAGCCTGCAAATTGAAGGCTGCACTGTTACTCCAACAAATACAGTTAAAGATCTAGGCGTTATATTAGACGGCAACCTGTCATTTAAAAATCATATCTCAAATATCACAAAAATAGCCTTCTTCCACCTTAGAAATGTTGCCAAATTACGAAATAGTTTATGTGTTGCAGACGCAGAAAAGCTTATTCATGCATTTGTGACCTCACGGCTTGACTATTGTAATGCTCTACTTAGTGGTTGTCCTGTATCATCGATAAACAAACTACAGTTAGTTCAGAATGCTGCTGCCAGAGTTCTTACTAGGTCAAGAAAATACGATCACATAACCCCAGTTTTATCATCGCTTCTCTCTCTCTCTCTCTCTCTCTCTCTCTCTCTCTCTCTCTAACAGCTCTTTATAAACAGAAAAAGAGTTTTATTCAAAGTTATAATGAGGGTGATAGTGTCAGTTTGTGTGTGTATCAGTGTTGTTTTGTGTTGTGCTGCTTGTTCTTTGGTCGTGGCAGGACTTGACATACCTTACAGCAGGTTTGAGCTTCTTGACTTTTCTCCAAGTATGTATGAGTAATGCACTCACTCGCTGGCTCGCTTGCTAACTCTCTCGCTCGCTCACTCTGTCTTTCGCACTCTCTCGTTCGATTACTTGATCGCCTGTCATTCCCTCTCTCCCTCCCTCACTCTCTCACTCACTCTCTCCCTCACACGCTCTCTCTCTCGCTTGCTCACTCACTGTCTCACTCAGTGAAGAGATGTGAGTCTTGCTGAATGTGTTGTGTTGTGACTGATGTTTTCTGGTTGTGATCAGGATGTGCTGACGGTGAGAGATCTGTGCGCTCTGATCCAGTACTCCACGCTCAGACCCACTCACAACATCGTGAAGCCCAGGTACACACACACTTACACACACTTACACACACACACACTTACACACACACACACACACACACACACACACACACACACGCGTGTATCATTACACAAAGAGTTTGATTGACAGTGTGTGTTGTGTGTGTGTGTTCAGCTGGTTCAGCGTCAGTGGTGATGATGGAGTCTCTCGGGTTAATGTGATGATTCTGGACGGACTCACACAGACTCACTTCTACAGATACTTCACGCACTTCAAACACCTCCGCAACAAATACACTGCTGTGAGTCTCTCATACACAACTACACAACTGAAGGTGTAAAAACACGACAGCTGAGAGATTGCTAATAACATGCCACATAATATTGACACATCAATCACATTTCTGCAAGTTGTGAATAAAGTGTGTGTTGTGTTGTGTTGTCAGAGATGGAGTCTAGCGCCCTCCTCAGGTGACCTGATGTCTGATCTCCTCAACTCTGATGTCACACAATCTGTAGAACACCTTAAGATCTCAGGTACATCACTCAGCAGGTGATGTGTTGTGTATTTATTGTGTTGCGTTTTATTGTGTGGTGTGGTTGTGTGCGTTACAGCTCGGCTCATGCTGAATCCAGTCATCCGTCGGTTTGGTCTGAAAGCTTCAGGGCTGAGCGCTTTTCTGCTGAACGAGCGGGACATGATCAAACACAACTTCCCTGTGAAGGGTAACACACAAACATGTGAATGATACACACACGCCATACACGTGTCTCTCGCCTGTTGAGCAGTGTCCCATGATGCTTTGCAGGTGGGCGGGGCTGCGAGGGCTTCGTGTGCACTCAGAGCGACGGGCCGGTGACTGACAGCAGCCCTCTGTTTGGACTGGACTGTGAAATGGTGCGGTGTTGTGTTTGTGGTGTTGTGAGTGTGCGACGGATGGCTCAGTTATGGTGTGTGCTTGTGTTACAGTGTTGTACTTGCGCTGGTCTGGAGTTGACTCGAGTGGCTCTGGTAGACGGCACTGGACAGTGTGTACTTAATGAACTAGTTAAACCACACAACCCTATAATAGACTACCACACCAGGTACACACACACACACACACACACACACACAAATACATGTATTGTGTGTTGTGTTTTGTTAAAATGAGTTTTGTGTTTCAGGTTTTCTGGGATCACGAGTTTGATGCTGAACCCTGTAAACACTCGACTGACAGACGTTCAGTGTCAAATCCTGAAGCTGTTGCCTCCTGACGGCGTTCTGGTGGGTCACTCGCTGGAGAACGACCTGCGGGCCCTACACGTGCGTTCACACAACAAACACTTTTGTGTAGAAACATGAACGTCGTGTGATGGGTTGTGTGATGTTTTTCAGCTGATACACCATCACGTCATTGACACGTCTCTGCTGTACCGCAAAGAGTTCGGCCAGAGGTTTAAACTCAAACACTTAGCTGAAGTGATTCTCAAGTGAGTCCACACACACACACACACACACACACACACACACACACACGTCGGTCAATTGTGTAAGATTGTGTACACATGTGTGTTTTAGAAGAGAGATTCAGGCAGAAGACAGGATGGGTCATGACCCCTGTGAGGACGCTTTAGCCGCTCTTCATCTGGCTCAATACTTCATCAGTAAAGGACCCAGAGAGGTGTGTGTGTGAGCTACACAACACACAAATACACTAGTGTTCATGACGGAGTGTCACATGTCAGCCGTGTGTGTCTGTGTCAGGTTGTGCAGGATCATATGGAGGATTTGTGGGAGGTGGAGTTCTGTGGTGACAGTGACTCAAACACGCCTCACAGCAGCAGGTGCTTCTTCTTCTGAGCTTTGATTTGATGTGAAGATGTTTGTGTCTGACTGACAGCTCCTCTCACCTATCACACAGCCCCCTCGCCTTCGGACACGCCCTCTACACATCCGGCAAATCAGCACTCTACCTGAGCACAACAACAGATGACACACACTCACTGACCAATCAACATGTGTCCAGAAGACAACACTGCACAACTAACAGAGAGGTGTGTGTAACACACGGACACACACACATAAAACACACACACACTGCACAACTAGCAGAGGGGTGTTACACATTATACAGAAACCTGACACACAAAAAAAACAATTGTAGAACACTGTGTTTTTTGTGAAGGTGGTGTGTGTGTTCAGGCGTGTGGTTCAGTCTTACACACTCAGTGTTCTTCAGTTCTCACACAGTGAAAATCTACAACAAACACCAGCACAAAGACAACAACATCTACAGCAGGTAACCGCACACACACACAAACACAAATGAATTGAACATAAAGGACATCATGTGTGACTGAACTGAAACCGTGTGTGTTTGTTTGTGTGTTTCAGATGAGTGTGTGTTTGAGAGAGATGTGTGTGTTGTACGTCGGGCCGTGGCCCAGTGATACAACAGTGAAACAGATACACAAACTCTTCAGACGCTGCGGTCGCGTGCGGACGGTACGATTCCTGCACAACACACATGAGGTAAGAAAACACAAACACACACTTTAACATGAACTCCTCACGTGTGTATCTCGAGTGTGTGTGTCTGTGTGTGCAGATTCACGCTGAGGTTGTGTTTGATCATCTTGAAGGAGCTCAGCTGGCTGTCAATCATCTGACGGATCATCACATCAGTGACTGTCACATCAAGGTCTCATCATCATCACACAACACACACAACAACATGATTGTTCAACACATTCATTCTTGTTGCTTGAGGAGGTTGTGTCACTTTACTTGTGTGTGTGTTTGTGTAGGCACGTCGTCCAGTACATGAGTGGTGTTTGGATCTGGATGAGCGCGTCTCTGAACGTCAGCGTGATATTCTCACCCATCACATGATCTATGTGTGTAATCTGTCCTCTAAACATCATCACCATGACGACCTGCTGCACACCTTCAAACAGTTTGGCCCCATTCAACACATCATCAGACCTGCAAAGCATGCTGGGAAACGCCACTGCAGACACGCCTTCATCTGTGAGGACACATTCTGTCAGTCTGTGTGACGGTATGAGAACTGTGATGAGATGAACAAACCTGTGTGTGTGTGTGTGTGTAGCGTTTGAGCGCAGTGAGAGTGCTCATGCAGCAGTGGGCGTCGCCCTGCAGATGGGCAACAGGAAGTTATCGGTGTGTCACGCTCTGACTCCGCCCCACATGACCTCATGGACACACGTGCAGGCCGTAGTTACAGAGACCAACCCGGAAACAGCGGAGCAGAGAGAGGGATGTGATGTGAGTGACAGCTGTCAATGAAACTATCCTTTAGTAAAGACAATGACACGTGGTGATAAGTCATGATTATGATGATGATGATGATGATGAGGAGGAGGAGACGTGTTTTCTTCATGTGTCTGTATGTCGTCTCATTTGAGTCTCTGATTTTTCCTGGTCACATGTTCAGCCGCTTCAGATGGAGCGTCACATACAGAAACTGGATGGCAAGGTGGGAAAAGTGTTTGGAGCGCTGGAGAAGAACTGCATGAGCATCGTCATCCTGCCGGGAGTCAGGAGGTACTGACACACCCACACGCACGCACACACACGCACGCACACACACACACACACACGCACACACGATCAGTTTGTGAGATGTTCTCTGTTTCCAGTGCTTCTGTGGATTATCTTGGCTTGTGCTTTATTCACATCAAACGTGACGACACCATCTAGTCCTCCGGTGGAGCATCGTCACGGCAACAGATGATTGGTTCTGACTCCGCCCATTGGAAGTGTTCTGTGAAATGTTTTGATAAGAGATGTTGTTTTTATATTGTCTTTGCATTCTGTTATAAACAGTGAAATGAACTTCATTCCTGCTGTTGTGTTTGTTCACGTCACGTCTGATGACTGCTTTATGAGTCCAGAGATGAAGAGTCAGACTCGTGTTAATAAAAATACAAGTTGTTTGTGAGGAAACCCTTTGTGATTTGTTTTTCGAGCTGAACGTGATCACCCATTTGATCTGTGATGAGATTTGGGCAGTCACAATATCACAACACGTTAGTCACCACCAAAAGAATTTTAATATTTGTGCAGATAAATGATTGTCACATCTTGAATTTTTGGGTTTCACAATCTTATCACAGGTGTTAAATTAATAAGCAGTTATTCATCTCATATTGTGACAATAGAAATCTTTATTCAATCATCTATAGACACATCTACAGAAGACATTTGAACAGTTTTATTTTTCATTTTCTCTACAGGATGGATGTTTAAGTCATTTCTTTTAGTTACAGAGCGCTGCCTGAATGGATTAAAAATAATCAAGACAACTTGAAAATTTACATCAGAAAAACATAAATTAGAGGTCTTTAAAATTGCATGGAAAGAGAGTGCAAGCTGTTACAAAAAGGCACTAAAAGCAGCAAAAGCCGAGCACTTCCGTAAACTCATAGAAAATAACAAAACAATCCAAGGTTTTTATTTAGTACAATTGCTAAACTAACAAACAAACAGACTCCACCTGACCTGGGTATTCCGCCGCACCTTGGTAGCAATGAATTTCTTTACTGACAAAATCGAAATAATACGAGACAACATAGCTAAAACCAAACCTCCAAGTGTGTCGGAAGAATTAGTTTCAACCGTCACCCAAAAAGAAAAGCTAGAGTGTTTTTCTCCTATAAATCGGGAAGATTTAATTAAAATTATTGCAACATCCAAACCGACAACATGCTTATTAGACCCCATTCCGACTACTTTATTAAAAGAGTTACTACCTGCTGTAATTGAGCCCATTTGTAACATAATCAACTCGTCAATTAATCTAGGACATGTCCCAGGTCCCTTTAAGCTGGCTGTAATTAAGCCTCTTATCAAAAAACCAAACTTAGACCCCAATGAACTTGGAAGCTATAGACCGATTTCAAATCTCCCGTACTTGTCTAAAATACTAGAAAAAGTAGTGTCAACTCAACTGTGTACCTTCCTACAAAATAATGACATCCACGAAAAGTTTCAGTCTGGCATTAGACCGCATCACAGCACTGAAACTGCGCTCGTTAGAATTACAAATGACCTCCTTATTGCTTCAGATAAAGGTAACATCTCACTCTTAGTCCTGCTTGACCTTAGTGCTGCTTTCGATACTGTAGACCATAAAATACTACTAGATCGTTTACACAATTATATCGGTATTCAGGGACAGGCACTGCAATGGTTCAGATCTTACTTAACAGACAGATATCAATACGTCCATTTAAATGGGAAATCATCAAATCTTACGCAAGTAAATTATGGATTACCTCAGGGATCGGTTTTAGGACCCTTGCTATTCTCCATATACTCCCTTGGCAACATTATTTGAAAACATGTAATTAGTTTATACTGTTATGCAGATGATACTCAGCTATATATCTCATCAAGACCAGATGATTCCTTCAAACTATCTAAACTGGCAGAGTGCATTGAAGACATAAAACATTGGATGACTAGTAATTTCCTCCTTTTAGACTCTAGCAAAACAGAAATATTACTTATAGCACCAAAATCAAGTAAACAGAATATCTCCGATTACAGCCTGCAAATTGAAGGCTGCACTGTTACTCCAACAAATACAGTTAAAGATCTAGGCGTTATATTAGACGGCAACCTGTCATTTAAAAATCATATCTCAAATATCACAAAAATAGCCTTCTTCCACCTTAGAAATGTTGCCAAATTACGAAATAGTTTATGTGTTGCAGACGCAGAAAAGCTTATTCATGCATTTGTGACTTCACGGCTTGACTATTGTAATGCTCTACTTAGTGGTTGTCCTGTATCATCGATAAACAAACTACAGTTAGTTCAGAATGCTGCTGCCAGAGTTCTTACTAGGTCAAGAAAATACGATCACATAACCCCAGTTTTATCATCGCTTCACTGGCTACCCATTAAGTATTGTATTGATTTGAAAATTCTTTTAATTACTTACAAAGCCCTGAACGGTTTAGCACCTACTTACTTAACCGAGCTTTTATCACGTTACAACCCATCACGCTCTCTAAGATCTCAAAATTTAGGACTTTTGACAACACCTAGAATAACAAAATCCACCAAAGGGGGACGAGCTTTCTCATACGTAGCACCTAAACTCTGGAATAGCCTTCCTGATACTATTCGAGGGTCAGACACACTCTCCCAATTTAAATCTAGATTAAAGACACATCTTTTCAGCCAAGCTTTCACTTAATGCATAGTTAATGAACAGCAGCTACGCTAATTATCCTCTTTATTCTCTTTCTGCCTCTGCCTCGGGATGCCCATCCCGAGGTAGGAAGAAGTTCCACCATGTCCAGATGACCGACAGATGCCCATCCCAAATTTGAGATTACGCCAGCTACAGCTGCAGACTGACTGACCATCCCAGCTCCATCTAAGGCAATTCCACCACCAGCCAAGAGAAATATGACCATCGGACCATCCCAGCTCAGACCACTACACCCCCAACCAAGAGCAAAGACGGACTATTTGGCTTATTAATGCTGAAGTTACTATATTTGGTATTAAATGCTAAACCAAAACGACATGTCAGCAGTCTGAGTGCAGCTATGACACGTCAGAGGGGATCTGGCCCTCCCGGTTGAGCCTGGTTTCTCCCGAGGTTTTTTTCTCCATTAATCAATCATTGGAGTTTGGGTTCCTCGCCACAGCAGGGCAGTGTTGGCCTGCTCACCGGGAGACTGCATTCATTCATTTATTTATAAACTAGATATTTATTAGAATGATTTTACTCGTATAAATACCATGCACTGTGCTGTGTTTTAACTTTTCTGTTTTTCCTGTTTGCCTCTGTAAAACACACATTGTGAAAAGCGCTTTATAAATAAACTTGAATTGAATAAATGTGATGCTGTATGCTCATTTCTAATTAATAAATGACGTTATTTAATGTCTCCTATAAAATGTTTGGGATTTGGGTTAGATCACAGAAATCAAATGTAGAATATTCCTAGAACGCGTTTCACAACCTCCGACTATGCTCATGTATGTGATCATGCAAACACTGACATTTCTGACATGACCGTAGAGAAGACTCAACGCAGACATACTAAGAAAGATTCTTTAATTCGATCTCCCCTGCAGGAAAACATTTTAACATTTTGTGATACAAAAACAAGATTATAACATTTCTCAAAACATTTGACACTTTTTTTTACTCTCTATTAATCTGAGTGAAAAGGAAGCATAAAGACAGAAGACCCCTCATGAGAAATAAATAAGCTCATGTCATCCATCCATCACGACATTTAAAATGAGGGACTAACGCACTTCTAATCCGTGTTAAAATACACCACGCACACACGCAGAGAGAAAACCTCACTGAACTTCAGCACCTTTTAAACACACTGAACTTCAGCCAGACAAAATGAGGGTGGGTCACAGGAAGTTGACATGTCACATGACGCTTGTACGTTAAGTGCAGTCTTCTGATTGGCCTTTAAATCAGACATGGACAGAGCGCTCTGATGGGTTCCTCAGCATTCGCTACCAAACTTGAGAAACAGAGCGCTCTGATGGGTTCCTCAGCATTCGCTACCAAACTTGAGGAACGTCGAAGAGCGGCGGCGGAGTGGTCTCTGCATCTACACACAGAAAACAAACATCAAACCTTTGCGTTTTACAACACAAACACTCATTCTCTGTGCCCACACACTCACCGTCTGACTTCCTCTTTTTGTGCTTGCGGTTCCGTTTACCTCGACTTGGCTCCTCTTCCTGATCCTGGCCCGGATACGATCCACCTTCATCCGTCCTGAAGAACAACAGCAAAGCAGATTGAGAAATTACATCCATATGAGAGAGGCAGTGGATGAAAAGAAAGGAGACCTACTGCTGTCCCAACCAATCCACCGCTCCATCTGAGCCGCAGACATCAGCTTGCGCTTGTGAACCATCTCCTGTAACAAAACATGAGTCATGACAACTGACTTCTACAAATACTCTAGTGCAATGTGTAACATTCGCTTAAGGACAATGGAACAGGAGCAGAAATAATTTTTCCGTTAATTGTTCATAAATTTGATGAAGGACCTAACTCAAAGTTTGCAGACGATACAACAGTGATTGGTCTCATCAGCAACAACGATGAGACTGCTTACAGGGATGAGGTACGGCACCTGGCCACATGGTGCTCAAACAACAACCTGCTCCTTAACACCTCCAAGACAAAGGAGATCATCGTGGACTTCAGGAAGGCAAAAGGAGACGCACACACGACCCCATCCACATTAATGGGACGGCTGTTGAACATGTTTCCAGTTTTAAGTTCCTGGGGACCCATATTTCGGAGAACCTTTCCTGGACCACCAACACCTCATGCCTGGTCAAGAAAGCTCACCAGCGTCTCTTCTTTCTGAGGACACTGAAGAAGAACCAACTGTCTTCAACTATCCTGGTGAACTTCTATCGCTGCACGATAGAGAGCATCCTGACTAACTGTGTCAGTCTGGTACGGGAACTGTTCTGTTGCTGAGCGCAAGGCACTGCAGCGGGTGGTGAAAACAGCCCAGCGCATCACAGGAACTGCACTCCCTTCCATTGAGGACATCCAGAAGAAACGCTGTCTGCGTCGAGCTCGCAGCATTCTCAAGGACTCCTCTCACCCCGCTCAGACTGTTTACTCTCCTGCCTTCCGGTAGCCGCTTCAGGTGCCTCCGGACAAGAACCAGCAGACTAGGAAACAGCTTTTTTTCCAGAGCTGTTTCATTATTGAACTCTGCTCCCCACTGATTCCACTACCTCTCATAACTTTAACTTTAATTCTGCTATTACATTGTTTACATTGCACTACAGGGCTGCCAAGCATGACTGAACTCTACACACCACTACTTCATGTATCTGCTCTACCGGACTGTTTACACACTCACAGCATCATTTGCACTCTTTACTGCTCACTTCCACACCAGGAATATTACACTGAATGCTCATTTGCACTAATGGACTACTCTCATAACTGCATTACCTCATCTACTGCACTGTAACTTCAATAACTGCACTAACTCACCTACTGCACTGTAACTCTATTAACTGCATTACCTCATCTACTGCACTGTAACTTCAATAACTGCACTAACTCATCAACTGCACAGTAACTTCAATAACTGCATTAACTCATATACTGCACTGTAACTTCAATAACTGCACTAACTCATCTACTGCACTGTAACTTCAATAACTGCACTAACTCATCTACTGCACTGTAACTCTATTAACTGCATTACCTCATATACTGCACAGTAACTTCAATAACTGCACTAACTCATCTACTGCACTGTAACTCTATTAACTGCATTACCTCATCAACTGCACAGTAACTTCAATAACTGCACTAACTCATCTACTGCACTGTAACTCTATTAACTGCATTACCTCATCAACTGCACAGTAACTTCAATAACTGCACTAACTCATCTACTGCACTGTAACTCTATTAACTGCATTACCTCATCAACTGCACAGTAACTTCAATAACTGCACTAACTCATCTACTGCACTGTAACTCTATTAACTGCATTACCTCATCAACTGCACAGTAACTTCAATAACTGCACTAACTCATCTACTGCACTGTAACTTCAATAACTGCATTACCTCATATACTGCACTGTAACTTCAATAACTGCACCAACTTCTCTACTGCAGTGTAACTCATCTATTGCATTACTGCATCTATTGCATAACTAACTGCATCTACTCATCTATTGCACTATAACTTCAATAACTGCATTAACTCATCTACTGCACTATAACTTCAATAACTGCACCAACTTCTCTACTGCAGTGTAACTCATCTATTGCATTACTGCATCTATTGCATAACTAACTGCATCTACTCATCTATTGCACTATAACTTCAATAACTGCATTAACTCATCTACTGCACTATAACTTCAATAACTAAACCAACTCATCTACTGCACTGTAACTTCAATAACTGCATCTACTCATCTACTGCACCGTACCTTTAATAACCGCATTAACTCATCTACTGCACTGTAACTTTAACTTGAGTCACTTACACTATTGTATAGTCTATATTGTTATCTGTTCATAACCACCTGTACATTAATGTTCACAGTATATAGCATTCTGTTTATATTGTTCATAGTACATACAGACTATTATATTTTCATAGTACATGCCCATTGTAAAGTATTTTCCTAATATTGTATTCTGTATTTATTCACACTGTATATTCTGCACTTGCTAATTGCACTTCTGGTTAGACCTAATCTACAGTTCGTTACACTGTACTTGTATGTGTGTAACGACAATAAAATTGAATCTAATCATCTAATCTAATCTAATGAAGTCGCTCTATCGAAAATCTTTGGATTCATGAAAATGTTTGCGTGCACCTGCTCCCTAGCATGAGTAAATGGTAGGGATGCACCGATGTATCGGCTGCCGATATTGAATTGGTTAAACACCATCGGCATATCTGCAGTAGCATGAAAAAGGCCGATACAGATGGTTTATTAGGTCCTTTGGTTTCGGTGAAGCTGAAACACAGATTGAAAGTAGCAAACACGTCAGAAAGTACCGCTGAACAGTTTATGAAATTTAAATTTTGCTATGAATAGCGCTTATAATTATGCATCTGCTTGCTCTGCATGTGAATGAGTGGTGCGAGTTTGTGTAACTTACTGTAGTGGATGTGAACACAAAGAGCATCAGCACTGCTCTAAAAGAAGTTTACCTCAGGCACATTTATCAGTTTCATATGAGTGAAGCTGCTGTCAAACTTTGCAGCAAGTTAACCTCATAAACCTGCTTCTAATTATATTCAAAATTAGTAATTAAATGCAAGTAGACTTAAAATAGCAAAAGAAAATAAACAAGATGTAAGATACTGGTTCATATTAACTGTTGTACACCACCAAAAAAACCAAAACGGAAAAAATCAAACTGAATTAAGGAATGAATTTAAAGGGATTTTATAGGTCCCTGGTTTATTAGTTAACTGCATGGGGGCAATGAGTTATGTCTGAATATCATTTTTTTCTCTGTGCAAAATAAGTACTGTAAATAGCAACAGCACAAACTTTAAATATATAGAGGAAATTATCCATTTTAAGTCAAATTTGAGTTGATGTTTTTAAAAGAAATATTGGATAGCAAAAATAACCTTTGAAGCTTGTCATGTTGTCTTGTATTTGTATCTTAACTTGCATTCAAATTTACTGTTGAGCCTCTTAAAATGGTAAATGGACCCAATTCATGTTGTCAAATAAATTGAATGCAGGAAAACTAGCTAGTATAGTATTCAATTGACCCATATCTGCATCAGCCAATAGTTGTTTGTTAAAATCTGTATCGGCCCAAAGAAGTCCTATCGGTGCATCCCTAGGAAATGTTGCGTAAAATATTCAAAAGTCCTTTATTCTTTTAGGCAAACTGATGACACTGTGTATCAATGATATTACACCAGTTATTTTACACTGTCTTTAGTTTTTTGCACTTTAATTTGGGGTAAAATCGATAACACGTCATAGTCCCTTTTCACACAGCCATCCAATCACAGTGGAGGAGGGGCGGGACAAACATCTTACACGACAATGGAGAAGTTAATATTGCTGGTTACTGCACTTTTATATACAGGAACAGCAACCAGCGCATCTCCCGAAAAACAAAGTGGCTCCACAGCACCACCCGATGGCCATTTTCAGAAGAGCACCAGACATTTCACTTTGCTACAAATTGCTTAATTTGTTGTTAGGCATATGCCTATTAGTATTTTATGCATCTATGCAATATAATGTAGCCACAACAAAGAATGAAGTCCAGAGGATTCCAGCATTCCTAGATATTCATAATTCGCATAATCCCGCCAGTTTCGCAAATTAAATGAGCACGAACGTGTTATTTGGGATTGATTGGACTTAATTAACATACACGCGTTTTGCTATCAAATCTGACATAAGAAGTATTTGTGAATCTGGAGGAGTTTGAGAAGGTTGAAGTTTTACACACAAACTGAATTTATTTACGAATGTTTCATGAATGAGGCCCACTGATAAGAAATGGGTTTGTCATTGTGTCTGTGTTGACACCGATATAAGAAACTCACCGTCAGTTTTGATCTTCTTTACACTGCAGTAATGAGTCCAGCTGCTGTCAGCATTACAGTTCTGCTCCTCCAGAGACGGACTGATGCTTCTCTTCATTGAATGCTGCCTGCGCATAGCACACACACGCAGTTATTCCTTTGAACATTTATACGTACATGTTATTAAGGTTTATACACACTGCAATGTGTCTGAGGAACTCACCGGCTGTGGTCGTGGCTGAAGCCAGAGGCGCTCGTCATGGCAGCAGCGCTGTAGGCAGTGTCTGCCCACCCATCACTAGCCCACCTCCTGTTAGTGTTTGTGCTCTTCTGTCTGGACTGTATATACTCAGCGTAGGTCTGGATGCGGTAACTCTCTGCGTAACGGCTGGTGTTTATGGCTGCGCACACAAACAGAGATGCGAATGTTCACAGACTGCTGATGTTCTGAACATGTTCTAGAGGTGTGACTGTGATACCTATCTGCACTTGATCCGTCTGACTGAGAGAAACGAATGCTGATGTGTCATCAATCCACGACACCTGGATGTTACCTGATAGAGAGAACACAGAGTCAGAGCTCAGCACATAATCGGTCAGACAGACGAGTGTGTATGCGTGTGCATGAGTTACCGAAGGCGCTGAAGAGCTGATAAAGGTCACAGGTTTTCCATTCTTTAGGGAATGTGACGTACAGAACGTGATCTCTCTTAGGCTGCACTGAAAAAGACAAATGGAATATATATATTAGTAGATTACAATCTTTCTACAAGGAAATGGTCAACAATGTCACGTATACAATTCTATCTGTATGTATGCCATTTATTTAATACACTTTCTGCAAGTATTTATTGTAAAACTGCATTGAAACCATGAAAAAAAGCATTATGATAAATGTGTGGTGAGTTTGTGTGTCTTACGGTCTGGTCCACACATGTTCAGGTAAGGAATGTCAATCACCCTCATCAGGAACAATCTAGAAAACACAAACATGAACTGATGTGAACAACACTGACAAAGATAGCAGTATACACACCTGTGTGTGTGTGTGTGTGGCCTACTTATTGTAAAATGGTTCAAGGAGTTTGGAGCGAGCAGAGATGTGACTCTTTGGGGGAGTGAGAAAAGTACCTGAGGAACAAAAGATCAACAGTGAACATACAAACACACAGCCTAGTTATGATAAATATTGCTTAGAAAACAAAAAGAATATATGTTGGCATCTAATTCATTCATCAAAACACAGCTAACGCCCCTTAACTACAGTAACACATTGTTTATCATCGCGCACACACACACACCCAGATAGTTTGCCATGGAGATGAAACACAGTCCAGTGATGTACGCGTCATAACCGGCTTCATGAAGCTGTTCTGATGATGTGTCGTAACTCTGGAAATTGTCAGGACATTCTACACAAACACACAACATTGTTAGATGATTGTGTGTTTTTGACAGCCACAGCTGAAGTGTGTTGTGTGCACCAGTACCTGTTTGGGGTGATTTGAAAGGTTTCTCTATCAGCCGTTTGTGTAGTTCTCCCAGTGATGTGTTATGAATGATCTCCTGTCGCACAAATCCATAAACACAAGATGAATGAAACGCAAACACAGGGTCACAGATTATTAAAACGATGTAAAGTACCTTAAAGGGTTGGATGGACGCCATCAGCTTTGTGTCGACCAGCCTGATACACACAACGACACAAACAGACAGGAAGTTAAGAGCGCACTCACAACAACAGCTGCGAACATGTGAATGATCAGTGGTTACCTGGGAAACACAGACATCGTCACCTCCTTAAAGTCATCCAGCTCCTACACAAACACACACTGTAAGACATGGAGTGTACAATGACACAACTTGCAGGTTTGTGTGTGTAACTGGTTACCTCAGGCACCGGTCCACAGAACTGATGGATAGTGTGCATCACGTCCAACAACATGTTGTGTCCAACAACCAGCTTGCCCTGAGATTAACACACACTTTATTTACACATTATTGAACACACACACAACACACACACACACACACGCTAAGTGTTACTCACAGACTTCGAGACGGCTCTGATAACTCTGGAGAAACCCACAGCATCATTCAACTCCTCCTACACACACACACACACACACGTTACTGCACTGATTTTGTGTTTAAAAATGTAATGTCAGTATGTAGTGAGTGACTGTTGTGTGTTTAGGAAGCACCTGCTCTCGCTGTTGTTTTTGCTGTTCTCTCCTCCTCCTCTCCTCATCATCCACCTTACTGATCTGAATGAAACGCTCCTTCTGCAACACACACACACACGTAAGTTATAAACTCATGTCACAAACACAGTTGTGTGTCTGAACTGCTGTTTAGTGCGTTTATTGTTTGCACCTTGTCATTCTCAAGCGTCTCAACGTGAAGTCCTTTAGATTGCCTACAGAACACCAAGATGAGACCATCATCGTACACTACATGTTAACACACACAGTTATAACCACAGGTGTGTTTGTGTGTCACCTTGAGTTGAGTGTCTGATAGATGAGCTTCCTCTGAAAGCTGAAACACACAGAACTACTTATCAGTACTGCACACATGTCTGATAACACACACACACACTCACCCTGTGCAGGGCTCCAGGTCCACAGATTTCTCAGAGTTCTTCAGAAGATCTTCAACTTTGTCTCTGTGCGCACACACACACACACATCAGTGTAAATAATGCATCATCACTGTTTCAGTGCAGTGACAGAAATATGTGTGTGTGACTCACTCCACAGTCTTTATAAACGCTCTCTGGTCTTCAGGGACGTGACTGACACTTAAGCTAGAATTAGGCGTGTACGTGATTGGACCGTTGCCGTTGATCTGACCCCGCCTCTCCTCATACTGCTCCCTCAGCTGTGACTCCTCATCCTGCGTCAGATACGGGATCCCTACAGCAACCGAACATGAATGACAGCTGTCAGTCAAAACCCAGAGTTTCGTATAACACACACACACACACACAGACGCACACACTGACCGCTGCGGAAGACTTTGTTGAAGTCGAATCCCTGACTGGCCAAGAAATCAATACTGGAACTCTGAGGAGACAATCACACAGCTCATAATTCACTCTAGTAGTGTACTGTTGTGAGCTACACAACGACACATCACACAGCATGTCTCACCTGACAGATGAACTTTATGTCTGGAGATGTGCGGTTGAAGGGTTTGGGGAAAACGTAGAAGTTGAAGGCTTTAGTGATGTATCTGTGTGAGAGAACACAGCGTGACACATGTGTACATGTGTGTGTTTTAATGACTGTGAGTGTTGTGTTGCTCACATGGATTGATTCTGGTCATATTTGAATGTGCAGAGTCCAAACTGGAACAGGAGGAAGTTCATGGAGTGCTGCACAAAACCAACACAATGGTCACATGCACTAGTATACACAACCTTCATCTCACATCACATACGGACAACATTTCAGACCACACACACATGAAGTCAGGGCACTTATTTGATTTATCCAAACACACAAAACATCACAATCAATCAAGAAAGGCACACTGATTGTGTGTGTCTCTTTACCTTTCTCAGTTTGCAGTATCTCTCCTCTGGTGTGTCCAGTCCATTAGTCAGAGCACTGACTGACGGCCCATCACTGATCCCTACACAACAAACATACACATTTAACAAACATTTAAATGGCGTGTGTGTGTGTGTGTGTTTTAGTAACTGACCTGTGAATTCTCCATCTATAGCGATAAAATCTGCCTCTTCTACAGCTTCACACAACCGAGGAAGAGCCTCCTTAAAATCTACACACACACATGAGGAAGAGCCTTAAAATCTACACACACACATGAGGAAGAGCCTTAAAATCTACACACACACATGAGGAAGAGCCTTAAAATCTACACACACACATGAGGAAGAGCCTTAAAATCTACACACACACATGAGGAAGAGCCTTAAAATCTACACACACACATGAGGAAGAGCCTTAAAATCTACACACACACATGAGGAAGAGCCTTAAAATCTACACACACACATGAGGAAGAGCCTTAAAATCTACACACACACATGAGGAAGAGCCTTAAAATCTACTCACACACATGAGGAAGAGCCTTAAAATCTACTCGCATTAATACGCAAGACAAACACAACAGTAATACACGTGTATAGACACAAACCCGTGATTTCAAACAGCTTAAAACAGTCACACACTCAAATCCACACAACAGAAGCATTCATTTCACACACACACAAACATTTAAAAAGGCACACCACAAAACAACATACTCACTGACACGCGAAAACACATCACTAACGTTTAAGCTTGACACATTAATGCACAAAAAACAACACGCGCACAAGTATACACAAACGTGTGAAGTAGCGCGCGCAGTATTTAGCGTGCTGTGTGTGTGTTTGTTTGTTTGTCTTTGTGATGTGTCGCCTTGTTTCATGAAATTGTTTTTCTTACTGTGTCTCGTAACCTCCATCCTGCAAATCAGCGAGAGACAAGCACACTCGGACCTTTAACCCGTGCCGCCGGAAATACTCACGCGCACTTCCGCTTCCGGCCGCTCTTCCAGCAGGCGGCGCTCTGAAGCCCATATGCATGAGAGAAATGTGTGGATGTTTCTCACTGAATGTGTTTATGTAGACTTGAATGGATTACATGTTTGATCATCTCTGACACACGAGTAATGAGAATGTGCTGTCGCAGTGTTGTTCAGTGTAAGAACGCGCAGTGATCACAATGACTGTGATTGGCTCATTCTCTGCAGGAGCACGTGACCAATGATTCCAATGATGTATTTGCGCAGACACCTCATCAGTGTTGATATCAGAGAGAATCACTTTGTGTTTGAGTTTGTGTGTTTCTTACTTCGTATGTTAAGCAAAACGAGAAAACAAGTCTTGGTTTTAGAACAGAAATATTAAAGTTCAGTGAATTTGTACTTTTAACAGTTTAAACTACAAATTCACTGAACTTTAACAAGACTTGTTTTCTTAGGTCGTTTTCTCATCAAGAAAATGCATCTTGACTCAAGAATTTGTCAACATTTGTACTGGAAAACAACACAAACATACTAAGTAAGAAAGTCATGTTTTGCAGTGTATAGCTTCACTTCTGAACTCTATTCAATCTCTTATTCTATCAAGTGAGGGAGTTTGTTGTTCTTCTTTACATCCCTCACAATATGAGCCGAAGTCTGTATTTTAATTTCTCCATTTTTGAGATTGTAGTATTTCGCTCTGCACTTTAACATTATTGTAGTTAATCAACAATGACCAGGTTCTTATTATTATCTGTTAACTCAGTTTGTGTCAGTGTTATCTTACTCCCTTTACTTTCACTTTCACCACAATACTGTAAAAACAGAAACTTTTTGACATTACCAGTGAGCAGATTAATAATGAAAGTGAAGGTGTGTGTGGTATGTGTTTGTGTGTGTGTGTGTGTGTGTGTGTGTGATATGGGCAGGTCTCGTGCTCTGGTGAAACACTTTCTGTTTCTGTTAAAGTTTTAACACTTCAATAAACTTGAAGAGCTGATGAGCGACTCGTGTTGAAGATCCCGAGAGAAAGAAGTGTCTTCTTCATTGTGTGTGTTGTGTGTTTGTGTGTAGATCAGATGATGGGTGATGTACAGATCACAGTAGATTCAGATGTGAGTGTATCAGAGGGGCTGTCATCAGTCCAGTTCACCTGTCACTGCTGTTATGATCTTCTCATTGACCCCACCACGCTCACATGCGGTCACACCTACTGTCGGCACTGTCTGGCCATGTGGTGGTCTTCGTCCGGCAGGCCGGAGTGTCCTGAATGTCGAGAGAGATGGAAAGGCTTTCCCAAAGTCAACATTCTCTTGAGGTGAGTGAGAGGACACATCACATGTGTTGTGTGTTAGATGTTGGCCATCCTGTATATTGTGTTTTTACTGTCTTATGTCTGTTTCACACTCGTTGTGTTTTAGGGATGCAGTGGAGAAGTTGTTTCCAGGCGATGTGAACAGAAGAAGATTAGATGTTCAGGGTGACCCACAGATCTGTCAAGTGCTCCAGATGTTCCGACAGTTTGGAGAGAAACAGACTCATCGAGCTCATGAGATAGTGCAGCAGCTACAGCAGAGAGGATTTAACACTGGAGTCATAGCGGCGCTCTACTGCGTCAGTGTGAGTTACACACACACACACACACACCCATACACTCATCTACGCACACACAAACATAAAGCCATAGCTAATAGCCCTATGTGTGTGTGTGTGTGTGTGTGTAGGTGGTGTTGTCATTGTATATGTGGTTCAGTGTTGATCAGAATTTGTTGGTCAGTAAACCGGTCAGCAGGTGGAGTATTGATGATGTCACGCTGTGGGTGGAGCAGCTGGGTGACTGGACCAAACAATACAGAAAAACATTCAGACAAGAACAGATCAGTGGCAGGTATCAGCACACACACACACAACCAAATGTTTTGTATCAATGACTTCTATTGTCTTTCTTCTGATCTAATGGTATTTTCTATACTCCACCACTAAACCACACCCTCACAAACCTTTCAGCATTTTCACAATTTAAAGGGACAGTTCACCCCAAAAAGAAAGTTCTTTCATCATTCACTCAGATTGTTCCAAATCTGAATAAATGTCTTTGTTCTGCCAAACAACAAAGGAAGATATTTGGAAGCAAATAGATCTCACCCCCATTTACTGCCATAGAGGGCGAAATAAATAATGAGAGTTATTGGGGGATTCTTCAAAATATCTTCCTTTGTGTTCAGCAGAACAAAGACATTTAAAGAGCTCTGGAGAACCCTGAGGGGAGTAAATGATGACAGAATCTTCATTTTTGGGGTAAACTGTCCCTTCAAATAAGCATTGTTTAATTTGTTTGATATTATGATCTAATATAACCAGTTATCATCTGATTCACACCACGTACACATACAGACACACATCTAAAAGGGTCAAAGCATATTTTCAAACGTGTCTTTGGGAGTATTAGCACCCACCCCAGAGGATCAGAGCTCAAGCTTCCCATGACGCTGCGTGTTCAGCTCATGTTGAAATATGAAGTATATAGCTCTATGTGTGTATGTCATGTGTTGTCAGATTGTTGAGTGTTCTCGGGGCTGAAGATCTGTCTGCAGATCCTTTCGGGATTCACGATCCGCTCCACAGACGAGCTTTTCTGCAGGAGATCAGGAACATCAAACAAGTGAAAGCACCAGGAAACCTGTGGGAGTATAAGGTGAGATGACACAACAGGACTGGCTGCAGGCTTCATGAGATTGAATTGTGTGTCTCTCCGTTTGTGTAGGCGGTGAATTTGGGAAAGTCTGTCTTTCTGCTGATTGGTCTGAGAGATTCTCCGCGTCTCACGCTGCTTTACCTGTATCTGTTTGATTATGACGACACGCTTCTACCCTTCATACGCACCAGCTGTCGTGCACACAGCGCCAGCGTGACGTCTAACCAAACTCGGGTGTGTGTTTGTTTTATCTTAACATGCGTGAGCAGAAGCTAACATCTGAAAGATCCCTTTCTCTGTGTGGTGTAGCACGATTGGCTGAGCTGGCGTCAGTGGGCAGAGCTTCTGGCCATGTACAGTCTGCTGCCCTATCAGCTGTTGGCTGACTATGCGTGGGATTGGATGAGCGTTCATTACTGGACATCACGGATTGTCATCTTAAACGCCTTTTTACTGTCCCTGCTGGAGATCTGTTGTGTTTGGAGACTGTGGAGCAGAGGAGAACTCATGTACAAACACAACACAGACACACAATACACATTATATCATATAATACAAAAGCGGGAGTTTTTCTGGTCTAATTTGTGTGTGATTTTCAGGACCCTCCCTAACAGGATATGGCTTCATGTGAAGATGATAATGTCACAGTGGTTTGTGTTTGTGCTGCTGTGGCCGCTCCTCCCGCACTTCATCTGTAACTTTGTGTTCTATGTAGAACTCTACTTCAACCCCATCTGTAATATAGTGAGACTGGGAAAAATACTCCTATACTCAGACATGGCCCATCTGAATATCTGACAGATATTCACATACTTTCTGCATTTTTATATTTCTGTAGTCACATAAATGGCTCACTCAGATGTGACTTTTTATTATACTATAAAATTATATTGTACCTAAAATGTGTACACAGAATGCAGTGTTGCGTAAGTTACTCTGAGAAAGTAATTAATCACTAGTTACTGATGACATATTCAATAGTGTAATTAGATTACTCTACAAATGACTCTCTCCAAAAAGTATTTTATTACTTATTACCTTCTATATCCTACATTAACCTGGATAAGTTCAGTTATTCAAGGATAGACATGAAACGACTCTTAATTCATTCACATAAATTATAAATAACTACATAAATTATTCTTATTAACTGACCAAAGTAATGCACATGTGAGAAGGATACGTTTAAATTATACATTTTAAAGTTAGACCCATAATTTTGATATCATTTCCACTATCGAATATATTAAAAAGTATTTAGTTCAATTACATCAGAAGTAACTGTAATTAAATTACAGAAAAATGAGAGTAATCCCTTACTTTACTTTTTCAAGGGGAAAGTAATTAAATTACAGTAACTAATGACTTAGTAACTAGTTACTCCCAACACTGACAGAATGTAACCACTGACAGAATTTTTATTATTTATTTTTTCTCTGTATTTTTTTATAAAAATCTATTTTCTTTTTCTGTACTTTCATATTTGTGTAATTTAATTAATTCTATTGTAAATGTAATAAAGTTTCTCCAAAGCTGCTCAATGATTTTCCACCTAGCCCTAAAAGCAAACAATAAATATATTTTGCTCTTTAAAGGTCTGGTAACACAATTCTTTTTACATTTCTTTATAAAGCCCTTTTCAGGATGCTCATTCAGGAAATAACTAGCCAACTTTTGACTAAGTACAGAAAAGTCATAAAACCAGGTTCATGCGTTTCAGAGACGCTCCTTTTCTCAGGCCTGTGTGTAGTTCAGAGACGGTCCCTTACGGTCGTGTTTCTGCGTACTTTAGAGACGCTCCCTCTAGAGATGTCTACGCCTCTTGCGGAAGTGATACGTGTGTTTGAGGGGTTGGTGCGGCGTGCGTTTGTGCTTCGGCTCGGTTCTGCGGCACCCATGGTCGGTGTAGCGGGTCTGTGATGCTCCGGCGGGTTCGAGCGGAGCTCCGGCAGGCGGCGGATCAGATGGCGAGAAGACCAGAACTGTGCTGCGGGGCGATAGCGCTCACCTGTGCCCTCATACTGCCTATAACATTCACCTGCGGGTAACAACACAACACACAACACACTGTAATGTATTCTCTGCACTTATATCAACATTCAGCATTTCAATAAAACTCCATTATTATATATTTACCGCTCAGCTGGGCGCGAGACCTCGTTTTTAGTCATCGTTCTCGTTTCATAACTTAGACACATTTTATCGTTTTTTTGTCATTTACACATAACGTTCTCCGATGATTTAAATTAGTTTCATCTCATAATTTATGGCCTTTTAAAATCTGAACAGTTTGTTTTGCAGATAGACATCATACACTTGCAGAAGTGTTTAAAGTTTCAGATAGAACCACAGTGACTGATCAAATCTGTCTGTGTTTCAGCCTTCAGTCAGAAAAACCCGTTTCTCCGAGCTGGTGGACAGCAATTAAACACACAGGAATCATCGCCGTGTTATAATGACCAGATTCATGTTATAAATCAACCGTCTAATAGCAGAAAATGTTCAATTAGAATTAAAATACAATTGTGAAAACGCAACAAGTTAATTGAATCTGTGTGTTTCCGTGCTTGAACATACGCTGCGCGAGCGCTCCTCTGAGAGGAAAGCCGCGAACTCGCGTCATTTCACTTTACCTCACTGACACGATTACGGTTTTTTATTCTTTTCAATCATTAAAACGATTCGATAAATATTTGTCTCGTCTTAATAAACAGACGCTGATGTTTGTGTTTGTGTGTGAGTGTAATCGAGAAGTCTGTTGATTATTTGGTGTAAACGATGCAGATTCAGTTCACGTTAAACCGCGGCGGTAAAACAAGAATATAAGGTCATCTGTAACTTTGAACTGAATGTTGGTTAATTTCTTGAAAACAATATTTTTGTTTTATCTGTTATTTATATAATTTACATTTGATTGTGATTTTGAGGGACAGTAGTATTATTAGAGTTGTTGTAGTGTTATATTCTTGTTTAATGCACAAAATGAAATGAATTTACTATTCTGACTGAAGATCTTGTAGCTTTTGTATAATTTGCTTATTTTGGGCTTTTGAGACAAAATGTTGAAAGCTTCCTCATTTGATAATCACTGTGGTTAAATGTCTGATGAAAACTGAACTATTTATAGTTTACAGGATGGCTTAAAGAAGGCAAATGGATGACTTTTGTATAGACTCCTAATGTTAAATGATATGTGGATGGATGTCTCTTGTCTTCGGTCAGTCCGGTGAAGAACGTGGTGGCGGCCGCTCGCACCCCTGTGAGCTTTTTCCCTGAAGAGGTTCCAGTGGTGGATCTGTTTCTGGGTCAGTTGGATGAGGCGGATCGGCTCAGAGAGGATGCCGATGTTTCCGTGATGTTCTATTACGCCCCCTGGTGCGCTCACTCCATCACCGCACGGCGGCACATCCAGCATGTGGCCCTTCGGCTTGCCCAACAGGTCAGACAGATATCAAAATCATGTTCTCATGGTGTGCAGGTGTGTGGAGACGTGTTGAACGCATGAATAAATGTAACGCAGGTGCAGTTCATAGCGGTGAATTGTTGGTGGCATTACGGCAAATGCAGAAAACAGAAGCGCTTCTTCCAGTATCCCATAATTCATGTGTACTACAGGAGGTAAAGAACGCTCCAGCACACGTTGTGTTCAATGGTGGAATGAAATGCTGATGGTTGTGTTTGTTTGTGAAGTTTCGGTCCGATCGAGTACAGAGCTCCGGTTCATTCAGAGTATCTGGAGAGTTTTATTCAGAGGGTCTCGCGTCCCCTCACATACCTGCCCACCCAGAAAGCCCTGCACACCTTTCTCAACCACAACAAGGTAAAATAAACACCTTTATATCATCACACACACACACCACTGATGCTCCGTCTTTCACTCTCTGTAGTCGACGTGAGTGTGTTTGTGTTTAAAGTCCCAGTGAAATAAAAAAAAGACAATTCCAATTTTTCATGAAATATTGCAGCGCTTATAGTAAATAGTTTATCAGAGTGGTTCATTCTCTTTTAAAAAATCGTGTGTCCTCATAATCTTCAGTTAAAATCTGGAAATGCACATCTGCCCTGTACTGACTGACTAACCATCTCAAATGATGTATGCTAGACGGCTTGGGCGGAGCATCCGTTAACTCCTCCCCTTCAACTGTCAGTCTGCTGCCAGTTCCGTTTCAAAATGCAACGACTGTTTTTATTCATTCAATCAAGTGGCAGAAAGATGAAAGCCACGCCCATTGTTTTTCTCTTTCAAACTTCCACTTCACTCAGAGAAGCATACGGCAGTAAAAACAACTACTGGTTCACAGGGACTGAATGTGTGTGTCTTTTGTCTCACAGCAGCAGGGTGTTGTGGGTTATTTTGAGTTTGACTCGTCTCCTCAGCCTGCTGGATACCTCGTCTTCCTGATTTCAGCTCTGATGGCACTCAAACGAGGTACCGACATCAAAATCAACCTCCACACGCATCAAACCAACGCAGAACTCCAACATTGTCATGTAACACTCTGCCTTCTCATTGGTGCAGATCATCAAGGGGCGGTGCGGTTCGCGGTGGTAACCAATCAGGCGGTGGCAGAGGGCGTTTCGCTCACAGAGGATGAAAGTGTGTATTTACATCGGCGTTTGAACAGTTCACTGGTGAGATGCGCTCATTCATTCAGACGATACGGACAGATTTTGAGGTAAAGGGACACCAGGGGTTGTGTTCTCATCGGTAGGTTTTCCCACGGGCTCAAAGGAACTTGACCGCTGAAGCTGTCTGCGATTGGGTGTATGAAAACAGGGAAAGCATCATCCACTGGATTCACCCAATGGGAGCAAAGAGTTACTTGCTGGAGGCGGAGCTACTGAAAGGCCCCGCCCTTCTCACGTTCCTTCCCCACAATCCCCTGCAAACCAATCAGCTGCTGACTCAGGTGCCTGATATCAGTGAATACATGTACCAGACGCTCATAATGTTCTGCATGTGATTGGTCAGAGAGTCCTTCACTCATTTTCTCTCCATTTAAAAAAAAAAAAGATTTAGTCTCACTGTCGTCTTCTCTGCTTGAAACTTAAAATTGTCATAGACATCAAACAGACGTCTCAAGCATGATCCTGTGGATGTGTTCGTGTCAGGTTTCTGAGGTAGCGTTGCGGTATCACTCTGGCTGTGGGCCGGAGGGGGGCGTGTCCGGCGTCTGGAGATGCTGTTGGTCACTGCGGGTCCGAGCAAACGTTTGGGAACTGTGCTCCCGCCCCTCAGGTATGAGCTCGGTGTGCTCTGTTCAGGAGCTGCAGGCGGTTCTGGATCTGTATTCACGGCACGTTGGGGTCTCGAGCGCCTCCTGCGGTCACGTCCAGAACTCCTACAGTCCGTACAGCCGGTACAGTGCCTGCTGCAGACCTCTGCAGAAACCTGAGTACCGCCCCCTGCTGGACGACTCCATCACTGGCCTGCAGTGTCGGACCAATAAGACGCTGCGCTTCTACCTGCTGGACTCGGAGCTCAACTGGCATCTGGCACGGAGACTCGGAGCGCCCGCCGCTCACAGCGCTCTGCCTTTTATCACCATCATCAACCTCAGGGACGAGACGCACTACCTGCTGAACGACACAGATTCACTGGGTACACACACACACATACACACACATACACACACATACACACACATACACAGTGAAAGATTGAGTGTGTCAGTGTAACGTACAGCGTCTCTCTCTAACAGAGCGCTTCATTCAGAACTTCAGCGCTCCCTACAGTCCTCTACACAGACAATTGATTGGACAAGACCAACAACAGCATCGCTCACAATCCCTCATACAGGAAGTGACCTCACACAGCTTCCTGCACACAGTCATGGACTCACAGAGGGTGAGATGAGAACACACAGACAGCATGATGTTGTTGTGTTATGATGATTATCTGATGTTTGTGTGTGTTTGCAGGATGTGTTGTTGTTGTATTACACCGGGTGGTGTGGCTTCTGTACGGTTCTGAATCACGTGTTTCTTCGTCTGGGTCGGCTGTTCCGGGAAAACAGCGGCGTCACTGTGGCCAGGTCTGAACGCTTTCTACTTTAACATCTGTGTTGTTGTTGTGTATCGTGCTGTGTCATGAACTGAGGGTGTGTTGTTGTAGCAGTGGTTTTGATCTTCTTTTCAGGGTGAATGTGGCACTGAATGATCTGCCCTGGGAATTCATGGTGGATCACGTGCCTTCCATACTCTTCTTTCCCAGACACAGGTGTGTGTGTGTGTGTGTGTGTGTGTGTGCGTGCGTGCGTTACTGACATGAATCCTACATTTCACACACACAATCTATCTCTCTCTCTCTCTCTCTCAAAGGAAACAGATGAGTGTGAAGTTTCCAGAAAACACTCCCGCCACTCTCCCAAACCTGCTCCGCTTCATCCTGCAGCACACGAGCCACGCCCCCTTGGCAGGGTCAGCTGGGAGGGCGGGGTCTAAGTCTCTTCTGGAGGCAGAGCTTCGGGTATTGCAGCAGGAAGTGTCATCTCTGCAGCGGGCTCGAGAGCGTCTCTCTCATCAGCTTGCTGTGCTGTGGAGGGAAAACCGCCATCTCACGCTGCAGACACATGCGCTGGAATCCCAGAATGCCGAGCTCCAAACGCAGAGCGGCCGCCTAGAGACGCTGTACACAGAGAAAACCCGTCAGCTGAGCGACACTGTTCAGAGACTGCAGGAACTGGCTGATGCGTCTGAAGAGCTGCTGAAGGAAAACTCTCTGCTGAAAGTGCTGCTGAACGCTCTGAGAGAGACAGACAGAGACACACAGACAGACAGGTAACACAGAGAGAGACAGACAGACAGACAGGTAACACAGAGAGAGAGACAGAGAGAGAGAGAGAGAGGGTAACACACACAGACAGACAGGTAACACATAGACAGAGACACACAGACAGACAGGTAACACATAGACAGAGACACACAGACAGACAGGTAACACACACAGAGAGAGATAGACAGACAGACAGACAGACAGGTAACACAGAGAGAGAGATAGACAGACAGACAGACAGACAGGTAACACAGAGAGAGAGATAGACAGACAGACAGACAGACAGGTAACACACACAGAGAGAGATAGACAGACAGACAGACAGACAGGTAACACAGAGAGAGAGAGAGAGAGAGAGACACACAGACAGACAGGTAACACACAGAGACAGACAGGTAACACATAGACAGAGACACACAGACAGACAGGTAACACACACAGAGAGAGATAGACAGACAGGCAGACAGGTAACACACAGAGAGAGCGAGAGAGAGAGACAGACAGAGACACACAGACAGACAGGTAACACACAGAGACAGACAGGTAACACACAGACAGAGACACACAGACAGACAGGTAACACACACAGAGAGAGATAGACAGACAGACAGACAGGTAACACACACAGAGAGAGATAGACAGACAGACAGACAGGTAACACACACAGAGAGAGATAGACAGACAGACAGACAGACAGATAACACACACACAGAGAGAGATAGACAGACAGCCAGGTAACACACACAGAGAGAGACAGACAGGTAACACACAGAGAGAGAGATAGACAGACAGACAGACAGGTAACACACACAGAGAGAGATAGACAGACAGACAGACAGACAGACAGATAACACACACACAGAGAGAGATAGACAGACAGCCAGGTAACACACAGAGAGAGACAGACAGGTAACACACAGAGAGAGACAGACAGGTAACACACAGAGACATTTGACCAATTTTTAAACTCTGGTCTGTTTTAGGACCAAGTCTTTGAGTTTTTGCCGAGTTCACTGAATGATCAAGATTTGCTGTTCATTTAATTCAAGATGTTTTGCTGGAATGGCAGTCGTCTGTGATTTGTGAAAGGCAGATGTCACGTGTCTTTGTTACAGAAAGCACATACATACAGGCAACACAAACTCACCCTTGCAGCTTCAGATAAGAATCGCTGGTCATGATGTAAATAATGTTCAGTCTCTTGCACAGGTGTCAGTATATCATCAGGGATTAATCAAGCAGTTTTATATTACAGTAAGAGTGTATAATACCGTTTTTATGGATGTGTATTCAGAGGAAAGTCTGTGTAAAATCACTCACACATTCATTGCTTTAACATGGAATATTGTTGTGTTGAGAAGTGTTTCTTCAGAATGATGTTGCTCTTGTATTAAAGGTTTAGTGCACACAACATCTCGCACCTCCTGTGAAATCACATTTCATTCACAATTACTTTGACTCTGGTCAAAAGAATGTTTTGGCATCGAGTAACTACACAAACATTGAAATGATAAGCGAAACACATTTATGCATTTGACTCACAGATGTCTTTTATCACTATGTGTGTGTTCCCTGTCAACAGACCCACAACCTTTGCGTTGCTGTCACAGTGCTTTACCAATAGACTCTATGCACACCCGCTTCAGCATCTGCTCAGTCACATCCTGCACACGTAGCGTCCATAGGGAACAATGATCTGCATGTAGGATTACTGTCAGCAACCTGAGTCGAATGATCCAAACACTTCATCATACATCCACAATCACAAAACTTCCTCCACAAATATGATAAAAAAGTCAACTTTTGCACTTACTTGAGGCTTGATCACAGAGGCATCCAACAATGATGAGTTGTAGTTCTGTCAGTTTGCTGAAATTTGAACTTTTTGTAAACACAGCCGGCTGAGAGTTTAGCAGACATACATCATCACCAGTGTTGGGAAGGTTACTTTGGAGATGTAATCGGTGACAGACTACAAGTTACTCTACTTTTATAAAGTAATTAAATGTATACAATACTTGCTAGATTTTAAATAGAGTAAAGGTCTTTGCACACACAGTTTGAAATTTTCATATGCGTTTTTTGTATTTAGCGCTGGTTTGTACGGTGTCTCTGCGTTGTCAAAATGCTTGGTATGTATGTGAAAAATGCAGATCATCAAATAACTTTATGACGGACAAAAATATCGGAGGCAGTGTGTAAATGTGATAGACACAACGTGAGGTCGTATTTATTTTTTAACATAAGCAAATTTTGAACGCAAATTTCGGACTCGATGTGCAATGGGCTTTACTGAATACTCTTTAATTACTTTTCTAAATTTCTCAGGAA
>JAPMJR010000055.1:35000-67500 GCA_029783895.1 Triplophysa bombifrons | reverse complement strand
GCGTCGACCTGGTGGGGAGAAACCTCTTGAGGCCCGATGTTCCACCTTAAAATGGAAGTCCTGGAGCGCCAGGAACCACCTGGTCACCCGGGCGTTAGTCTCCTTGGCCCTAGACATCCACTGCAATGGGGCATGATCAGTGACCAAAGAAAACCTACGCCCGAGGAGATAGTACCTGAGCTCCAGGACCGCCCACTTAATGGCCAGGGCCTCTTTCTCCACGGTGGCGTAGCGGGTTTCTGCTGGGGAGAGCTTTCGGTTAATGAAGACCACCGGGTGTTCTTCTCCATCTCTGATCTGGGAAAGTACCGCCCCCAGGCCGGTGTCCGACGCGTCGGTCTGGAGGATGAAGGGGCAACCAAAGTCTGGGGCGTGTAGCACCGGAGCAGACGTTAGGTGCCCCTTCAACGTCTGAAAGGCCTTCTCCGCCTCTGAACTCCACTTTAGCTTCTCCGGTTGCCCCTTCTTGGTCAGGTCGGTCAAGGGGCTGGCTAAAGAGGAGAAATTCGGGATGAAACATCTGTAGTATCCCGCGAGTCCCAAGAAGGCACGTACCTGGGTCTTGTTGGTGGGCCTCGGGGCCTTCCGGACGGCCTCGACTTTCTTTGCTTGGGGCTGGATTAGCCCCCGACCCACCCGAAACCCCAGGTACTGTGCCTCCGCTAGTCCCAGGTGACATTTCCTGGGATTCGCAGTCAGCCCCACTCGTCTCAACTCGAGCAGCACTCTCCGCAACCGGTATAGATGGTCATCCCAACTTTCGGAATGAATCACCACGTCGTCAATGTATGCTGCGGCATACTCCTGATGGGGTCGAAGGACGATGTCCATCATCCTCTGAAATGTTGCCGGCGCTCCATGCAGCCCAAACGGAAGGACCCGGTACTGCCAATGCCCCGATGGTGTGCTGAAAGCAGTCTTCTCTCTATCTTTTTCGGACAGTGGCACTTGCCAGTATCCTTTCGTAAGGTCCAGAGTTGATATGAACCGGGCATTTCCCAGGCGGTCAAGGAGTTCATCTATCCTAGGCATAGGATACCCATCGAACGTCGACACCTCATTCAGTTTCCGAAAGTCGTTGCAGAAACGGAGAGTGCCGTCGGGTTTTGGAACCATGACGATGGGGCTAGACCATGGGCTGCGGGATGGCTCGATGACTTGGAGCTCCTTCATTCTGTTAATTTCCTCCTCTATTGCCAACCGACGAGCCTCCGGGACCCGGTAGGGGCGTTGCCTTACCACAACTCCGGGGGGGTACGGATCTCGTGTTGAGTTACCTTGGTACGTCCTGGTCTTTCGCAGAACACATCCTCGAACTGACGGACCAGGGTTGTGAGATCAGACTTCTGTGTGGGGGAAAGCTGCTCCCCCATCTGTACAACTGGTGCCTCTTTTTCCGCAAAGGCAACCACCTGTGTTGGGGTTGCCACCCACTTCTTCAACAGATTTACGTGGTAAATTTGGTCTTCCTTTCGCCGTCCCGGTAGCCGAATGCGGTAATTGACCGGCCCAGTCTTTTCCAATACTGTGTACGGTCCTTTCCACACGGCTAAAAACTTGGATGTTGTAGACGGCATGAGCACCAACACTCATTCCCCTGGTGTGAACACTCTGGGCTGTGCTTCGGCCAGATGCTCCCTTACTAGGGGCATTACTCGGTCGATACGACTCTTCATCTGCTGTACATGCTCTATGACACTGCGATAGGGTGCTGGCTGTTGCTCCCAGGCCTCCCGGGCAACATCCAGCAGGCCTCTGGGCTGCCTCCCAAACAGCAACTCAAACGGGGTGAACCCCGTGGAGGCCTGAGGCACCTCGCGAATGCCAAAGAGCACATAAGGTAGCATCAGATCCCAATCGCGCCCATCCTCTGCCACCACCCGTCGGAGCATCCTCTTCAACGTCTGATTAAAACGTTCTACTAGCCCGTCTGTTTGGGGATGATAGATGGACGTCCGAAGTTGTTTTACCTTCAGGAGGTGGCAGAGGTCCGCCATTATCCATGACATGAACGGGGTTCCCTGGTCCGTCAGGATCTCTTGTGGGATCCCCACCCGGCTGAAGAACAAGACAAGCTCCTTGGAAATGGCTTTTGCAGTCGCCTTCCGCAGGGGCACCGCCTCTGTGTACCGGGTGGCGTAGTCCACGATAACGAGGATGTGTTCATGCCCCCGGGCTGATTTTGGCAACGGGCCTACCAGATCCATCCCAATCCTGTTGAAGGGTACCTCGATTATGGGTAAAGGAATAAGTGGACTGGGGGGAGGTTTTCTTGGCGCCGTTACTTGACAGGTGGGGCAACTTTGGCAAAACCTCTTCACATCTCCGTCCAAGCCTGGCCAATGAAATCGGTCCCTGATGCGCTGAGCGGTGTTTGCCGGTCCTAAATGTCCCGCTAAAGGGTGGGTATGGGCCAATTCCAATATGGAATTCACTTTGGATTTTGGGACTACTAGGAGTTGTTTTTCCTCCCCCCGTCTTTGTGCGACACAATAGAGCAGACCATTTTGTACTGTGAAATATGGGAGTGGGTGAGGTGGGTACTGGCGGGCTTCTCCGTCCACCACCCGTACTTGAGACCAGCAGTGTCTCAACCGGTCGTCTTCCCTTTGGTCTCGTCCAAACGACCCTCCTGTGTTTACCTGATGGTACAGATCGGAGAACAGGTTATTGACACGATTTTCTGACTCACCCTCTCGCTCGCTCTCAGTGGCTAACATCGCGATCCGCCTTGGTGGCCCCTTGGCTGTTACTGGCCGGCGTTGGTTTCGTCTCTGTACGTTCCCTAGTTGTACTGCTTGGGACAACAGTTTTTCAAAACCTGGCCAGTCTCTTCCCAGCAGAACCGGAACGGGTAAGTCTGAAACTACCCCGACCTCCAAGGACCAGGATCCGGGTCCGGCTGTTATAGTTACCCGTCGGGCTGGAACACTGCGAGTATCCCCGTGGACACAGGTAATGGGTATAACTGACTTTCCCTTCGGCTGGACCAGAGAACTTTGTACTAGGGTCACCGAACTTCCAGAATCCAATGTCGCTGTGACCCTTCTCCCATCTAGATGAATTGTCCTCTTTGGTGCATCCCGGGGCGGTTCCACGTGACCCACACACCCGACTAGCCATGCTTGAGGGCCTGGAGTTGCTGGTTCGGTCGGCATCGGCTCGTCGCGAGGAGAGGGTATTGCTGGTCTCTCTACTGGCCGTGAGGTACCCTCCATGCGCCGCCATGGTGGTGTCACCCTCCGGGCTGGGTCCGTTACTCTCTCTCCCATGTCAGCATTCACCGCTTCAGCCAGTTCCACCGCTTCAACCGCCTCTCGAAATGTTCCAGGGTTCCTCATACACACTGGGCCTCTCAGCCCTCTAGGTAGTGCGCGCAACAGTCTGTCGATCAATATTTTCTCAGCAACCTGTGAGGCCGACGGGTTCCCCTGGAGGAGCCAAATTTGTGCCAACCGTGTGAGCTGTGCTGCTTGAGTACGGACTGGTACGGACTTCTGGAACGTCCAATCCCAGAACTGCTGTGCCGCCATGGTTGGAGAAACACCGACCCGGGCGAGAATTTCCTCTTTTAAAACGTCATAATCGTCATTCAGGGGGGATGGTAGAGAGAAATACGCCCGCTGGGCTTCCCCGGTCAAAAAGGGCGTTAAGATATTTACACACTCGGCTTTATTCCAGGTCTCCCGGTTTGCGATTACCTCGAACGTGTGGAGGAAAGCTTCGACGTCATCGGCTTCTCCAAGCTTGGTTAGATAGCGATGGGCGGCGGCACAGTGGTCCGTGGTCGGCGTTCCCCCGGCAGTAATTTCAGCGATGTGAGTGAAGGCTTGCTCTACCCTCTCCTGTCGCACTGCCATCTGTTCGTTAAACGTCTGTTGGCGGATGTTCAAGTCCGTCACACTGCGAATGATCTCCTCCATCTTTGAGTCACCCGGAAGTGGGGCGGAAATGGTGGGGAGAGAGAGCTAACGTACCCCTGGATACACACAAAAAAAAAAAAAAAAAAATATTATACCTCCTGGGTGTCTGTCTCGCGTCAATACACCCGCATTCTCCACCAGTTGTGGGGTGCAAGACACGAGACAACAACGGAAGTGTATGAACAAAAGCCCCGGAGGGTGATTTATTAAATGTAAACAAAAGAAAATGTGATGCTTTTCATGAAGCACAGCTCCGGGTTTAAGCCTCCACTCGTGGTCCTTCAGGTCCTTAGTTCCAACTAGGTCGTTTGTGTAGAGTGAGGTCAAACTGCTACTCCCGGAAGTCCTCTTAGTCAGGGTCTCCGGCGATCGTCACACGTCTGAATCTTCAAAGAGAACAGAAAGACAAGACACATCAACGGGGTAAGAAGCTTGGAGCTGAAACTCACTGTTTCTCCTGGGTGTGAGGCTTTTATCCCCGTTGATGATTGGTCTCAGGTGTGGACGATCGGCTGATCTCCTGAGTAACCATGGCGACGCTGATTGGGTGCGGACCAACTCGTCACAATTATACACATGTTTATTTCTTTCTTCATTTACTTAACTTAATATTTACTCTGCAATATTGCCTTTTATCAACACAACTTAAGGGGATCGAGAAATCAAACATTATTTCTGGTTAAAGAAAACAATAACATGTCATCCCTAAAAATAACATGCTATAACATTCAGGGAATGTATTCTTCTGCTTTTGGAGAGAAACACAGAAACCCTGATCTTGTAAATATTGTACATAGTTCTGATATCATAATATTACTTGAGACCTGGAGTCGGATAGAATGTCAGATCTCCGCTCCTTTAAACTACAAAGAAATATTTGTACCATCAGTTAAGCGTCCTCATGTGAAAGTTGGACGGGATTCTGGAGGAATAATTGTGTGGTTTAAAGAACAACTACAGCATTACATTCAGCCTGTTAAACAAGGGAAAACACATATTTGGCTAAAAATGAAAAGAGAACTCATGTGTTCAGATGAGGACACATACATGTGTGCCGCATACATCCCTCCACACGAGTCTCCATATTATGATGAAGACATTTTCCCAACATTACAGTCGGAGATCATTCAGTTCCAGTCTTTAGGATCAGTTCTGTTAACGGGGGACTTCAATGCAAGAACTGGGAAAGAACTGGACTTCATTAGTTCTACTGGAGATAAATATATAAAGATTTCAAATGTACAGCAAAACAAAGTTAAAACTAAACCACGTCAGAACTATGATGACACTATAAACAAAAATGGCAAACAAGTCATACAGATGTGCAAAAGTCTGGGTTTATGTATAGTTAACGGGCGAACAAAAGGTGGTTCTATGGGTCAGTTTACATACAGCTCACGTCTGGGCAGCAGCACCGTTGACTATGTCATCACAGATTTACAGCAAAACAAGATCAATTATTTCACAGTCATGCCACAGTTACCTTTATCAGACCACTGTCACATAGTCATTAGTTTAAACAAATCCCTTCATCCTTTACCAGCTTCACATCACAAACACAAACTGTTTCCCCTGCCGAGAAGATTTTACTGGAGGACATCCAGTCGTGAACAATATGAAGCAGAGCTCAGCAACACTCAATCTGAAAACATGATAGACACATTTCTTCTCTCCGTGTTTAAAGAAGATGAGAAAAGTATCAATCTGGCAACAAAACAATTACGTCATATTTTTTGGAAAGTGGCCAACAAATCTTTGAAAATAATGAAATTGAACCACGGTAAAAAAGAGATTGACAAAGTTGACTGGTTTGATAAAGAATGTCAAATGTCTAGAAGAGAACTACGAGTGTTATCAAATAAAAAACACAGAGATCCTTCAGACCATCAGACACGTGCTCTTTATCAACAAACCCTTAGAACATACAAGTCAATGTTAAAGAGAAAAAAAGTTGAACATATGACAACTAAGTTTAACATGATTGAAGAAGCAGTAAACCAAAATTCATTTTGGGACTTTTGGAACAATTTAAATAAGTCTAAAAAAGAAAAACACATTCCCATCGATGATCCACATATTTGGACTGAACATTTTGGTAACCTTTATACACAAAATGATCCAAACCCTGCCCAAAAACACCTGACCTCCCAACTACATGAACTAGAACACACTATAAAAGACCAAATGAAACAATTAGACAGTCCTATTTCATTAAATGAACTGACAGAAAAAATAAAATCTCTGAAAAATAAAAAATCTTGTGGCCCAGACGGAATAAAAAATGAGATGTTAAAATATAGCAGCCCTAAATTAAGAGATGCTATTCTCCAATTATTTAATTTGCTGTTGAGATCAGGACACTTTCCTGACGAATGGAAAGAAAGTCAAATAACTCCAATCTTCAAAAAAGGGGACAAATGTGACCCTGATAACTACAGAGGTATCACTGTAAGCAGTAACCTCGGCAAACTCTTCTGCTCCATTATTAATGACCGATTAGTGCAGTTTCTCCATGACAACAAAAGTCTAAATAAATGTCAAATTGGATTTTTGCCCAAACAAAGGACCACTGATCACATATTCACACTACACACACTTATAAAGAAACATGTTCATCAAACAAAACAAGGAAAAATATTTGGTTGCTTTATAGATTTTAAAAAGGCCTTTGATTGGGTTTGGCACAACGGGCTCTTTCTAAAACTCATCCAGAGTGGAATAGGGGGAAAAGTTTATGATGTAGTTAAGAACATGTATAAGGACAACAAGTGTTTTATCAAAATCAACAATGAAAGAACTGACTATTTTAGACAGACTAAAGGAGTTCGCCAAGGATGTTCTCTAAGCCCGACTTTATTCAATATTTATATTAACGAATTGGCCACAAAGCTTGAAGAATCCTCTAGTCCTGGTTTAACTCTTGAGGACAGAGAAATTAAATGTCTGTTGTATGCGGACGACCTTCTGTTATTGTCACCAAATGAAGAAGGTCTGCGTGAACGTCTGTCAGTTCTAGAACATCACTGCAGTGAATGGGCCTTCCCAATAAACATGGACAAGTCCAAAATAATCATATTTCAAAAGAAAAGTCGTTTTACAGAGAAAAAATACATTTTTACACTTGGGGGATCAATTCTTAGTCATGTGACAAACTATAATTATTTGGGTCTGACCATCTCTGCTTCAGGACAATTTAACATGGCAATTAAAGAACTTGCTGAGAAAGCCCGTAGAGTTTATTATGGTCTAAGAAAAACACTTTTTCAGTTGAACCTCCCTATTAGACTGTGGCTGAAAATCTTTGATGGGGTCATCAAACCCATTCTTCTGTATGGTAGTGAAATCTGGGGCCCCAAATTCCAACTGAACTATGAATCCTGGGACAAATGTCCAGTGGAAATTTTCCATCTTGAGTTTTGCAAAAACATCCTTGGAACTCACAGAAATACCTCAAATCTGGGATGTAGAGCAGAACTTGGAAAGTTTCCTCTCCTGTCTGAAATCCAGAAGAGTTCTGGTTTGACTTATCTGAGAGTACACCAGACAACTACCATCATAGTGCTTTCAGACATAATACATCACATCCAGAGAGCGATCCTTTCCTACACCTCCTGAACAAACATAAGCTGAACTCATCAGATCAGTTCAGACAGTCTAAACTCAGACACATTTTAAACACGACTCAAGAAGAATATCTGCTTCACTGGCAAAATAAGATCAATGACATAAACAAATTAACTTGCTTCAGGAAAATAAGAACCGATTACAAATTGGCACCATACCTAATAAACCTGAAAGATTACAGGCAGAGAAAACTTGTGTCCAAATATCGTCTGAGTGATCACAGTCTGTGTATAGAGACAGGTCGACACAGACAGAACTGGACATCCAGAGATCATAGATTGTGTTCAAACTGCACTGATGGTGTTGTGGAGGATGAACTTCACTTTCTCACTCAATGTAGTAAATATCAATCCATCAGACAAAAGTATTTTACTTTAATAGGAAATGTTTATCCTGAATTCCATAGAGTGAATGATATAGAAAAACTATCATATCTTTTGGGAGAAATGGTGGAATGTATTGATCTGTCTGCACAGTACTTGTTCTGTTGTCATAACATGAGAGATAAAAACTAAATCTTATTGATACAACTGTTAGTTTGGGTCCTTGTACATGTATTTTTTATTTTTATTGTTGCAATGTATCATTATTATTTTATTTTATTTTATTATTTTTTGCTTTCTTTTTTAATGTTCATACTGTATGTCTTATTATTACTCAATGCTTTGGCAATATTTGTGTTTGTTCACAGTCATGCCAAGTTAAAGTCATTCATTTATCTGTGCTCTCTGTCTATTTCACACACACACACACACACACACACACACACACACACACACACACACACACACACACACACACACACACACACACACACACACACACACGCATGTTAGGTTTCAATGTTTCCAGACACAATGATCTGTACAAACTGTATATAATGTTCTCTACCCCTAAACCTCACAATCACACAACACTTTCTGCTCTTATTATGCTGAAAGTGTATGGGAATGTTTGGGTCAAAGGTCAACTGTAGCAGCTGACACTGAACTCCTCATATTCAACAATCATGTGTGTGTGTGTGAGTGTCTGTCTGTGTGTGTGTGTGCGTGTGTGTGTGTACTTGTACATCTATCTTTATGAGGACCAGTTTGAGTTTTACACCAGCAGAGTGAGGACTAAGAGAGTAAAGTGAGGACATTTTCTCTTTCTGAGACCCTTTAAAGGGCTGTTAGAGGATCAAGACCTGGTTTTAGGGTTTAGGTTATAATCAGGTTTAGGTTGTAATCAGATTTAGGTTATAATCAGGTTTAGGTTATTATCAGGTTTAGTTTATAATCAGGTTTAGGTTATGATCAGGTTTAGTTTATAATCAGGTTTAGTTTATAATCAGGTTTAGGTTATTATCAGGTTTAGGTTATTATCAGGTTTAGTTTATAATCAGGTTTAGGTTATGATCAGGTTTAGTTTATAATCAGGTTTAGTTTATAATCAGGTTTAGTTTATAATCAGGTTTAGGTTATAATCAGGTTTAGGTTATTATCAGGTTTAGTTTATAATCAGGTTTAGGTTATAATCAGGTTTAGGTTATGATCAGGTTTAGTTTATAATCAGGTTTAGGTTATAATCAGGTTTAGGTTACAATCAGGTTTAGGTTACAATCAGGTTTAGGTTATAATCAGGTTTAGGGTCAGGTACTCACTTCTGATGGTTAGGGTAAGGGACTAGAGATTGCATTGAGTCAATGTATGACCTCATAAAGATAGCTGTGCAAACACGTGTGCGTTTGTGTGTGTGTGTGTGTCATGATTCCACCTCACCTTGTCAGGTATTTCTTGGTCTAGAGGTGGAATCATACAGGATCCACTGTTTCATGTGGGAGAGAGATAATTTCTTCTCTCTCTGGTCTGCGTCATCGTTCCTACCCTCCTGTTTCCTAGTTTGTGTTAATTACCTCTCCTTGAGTGTTTATCCCCAGCACCTGTTCCCTCTTAAGTTTGTTCCCTATAAAGAGTCCTCGTGTTTCATTGTCCTGTGCGCGTTCATGTAAGTTGTTCCTGTATCTGTTTGGATGTAGCTATTTTGTATGCTGTTCCTTGTGGAAATCACCAGTTGTCCTTGTTACCTTGTTCCTGTTTCCTGTTACCCTGAGTCCTAGTAAGTGTTAGTTTAGAGTTCATATCCAGTCTTTGTTTTCCCCCTCGTGGGTTTTGTTTTGCCTTTTGTATGGTCTTGTTCTTTATTAATAAATCTGTTAACCCCTTAATTCCCCATCTCTTGCCACGTGTCGTGTGACAGAATGAATGAGCCCAACAGAACCCAGCAGGCAGCAGCCAGGACTAGCCGTTCTGGCCTTGCCCGTCTTCTCTGCAGTCTTCGCCAAGGGAGTAAGACTGTGGATGCTTATGTGGAGAGGTTCCTCGAGATTGCTGAGCAAGGCGTCTTCGGGGAGGAGGAACTGGCGGTGCTGTTTAACACCGGTCTCAGAGACCCACTCTCTCGGGCGGAGATGAGGGCGATGGAGCCGTTGGACTTCGATAGCGTGTGGCTAACCGCTGCGGCTTGGTCGGAGTCCACGACTTCATCAAACTCAAGGTCTCCGCTGGTCACGATACCTGAGAGTGGTTCTCTGCAGATCGGGGTTGTGGGCACCGCCACACACCTTCTATCAGCGTCTGCAGCCTCTCCACAAACTCCCAGTCTCACTGGCAAGCGGGGAAGACGGGAATCCTGGGGGTCCTCGTCGGAAGCCTCCAATCCCGAGCCGCCCACCCCTTTCACCTCGTTCCTTCAGCCGACCACCAGGCGGGTGGCTCGGCTGAAGAAGAAGAGGCAACGGAGGGCAGCTCGGAGTCCGGAGGTCCCGAGTCCGGAGGTCCCGAGTCCGGAGGTCCCGAGTCCGGTGGTCCCGAGTCCGGTGGTCCCGAGTCCGGTGGTCCCGAGTCCGGTGGTCCCGAGTCCGGTGGTCCCTAACCCCAAATATTTTTTGGGGAGGCGCCGTGAGGGCGGAACGGTCCAAGCGGCCAGCCCGGCCACGGATTTGGTCCAGGAGCCGGAACCAAGCCCGGTCCAGGAGCCGGAACCCAGCCCTGCCCATCTGCCAGAGAGCGCTGCTCAGCCAGCTGTCCAGCCGGAATCCAGTCCGGCGTCAAGCCCTGTCCAGCCGGCCTTCCCACCGGCGTCAAGCCCTGTCCAGCCGGCCTTCCCACCGGCGTCAAGCCCTGTCCAGCCGGCCTTCCCACCGGCGTCAAGCCCTGTCCAGCCGGCCTTCCCACCGGCGTCAAGCCCTGTCCAGCCGGTGGGGACTTCCCCTCCCAGCCCGGCCTCTTCTGGACTTCCCCCCATGTACTCTTGTTTGCCCCCACCCCTCCTCCCTTGTTTGTTATTTTTATTGTCTCACCCCAACCCATGGATTGTTATGTCTTGTATGCCCCTTGTCATGTTTGCTTTGTCTGTCTGGTTTATGTCCTTGTCCCAGTTAGTCTTGTCTTGTTAGTTACCCCTTGATGAACACCTGGAGGTGTTCATTTAAGTGGGGGCTTATGTCATGATTCCACTATCATGTCATGTTTATTCGTGTTATTTGAGTAGAGTCATGGCATAACCTATGGTTTTATGTGAGATTGAAGTATTCTTTCTCGTGTCTCGTCTTTGGCCCCTCTCTCCTCGTCAGCCTTTCCCTGAGTGCTTTATCCCCAGCACCTGTTTCTTGTTAATTATCCTTTGTCTGTTACCCCTATAAAACATCCTCATGTTTCATTGTCCTCTGCTCGTTCATTGTAGCTGTACCCGTGTACCTATGTACCGTCACCTAGTCTTGCTGTTATCCTGTACATTTGATCTTGTCCCTTGTTCCTGTCAATGTAAGTCTTAGTTTAGTCAGTCCTTGTTTTTGTTAATAGTGTATCCTGTCCTGTTCTCCCCCTCGTGGGTTTTTGTTTTGCCTTTTGTATAGTCTTGTTCTTTGTTAATAAATCTGTTAAACCAGAGCCCCACAAGTAACCAAAAAAGGCATATTAGAAAGTTTTGTTCAAATTTTATTAAAATAAAGTTATATATATATATATTTTTTATTCTCATTATCTTGCTTGTTTTTTTTTTATAGAGGACCTCTGGAAAGGGTGGACCCCACAATTGATCAAAAAATGGTGGTCCCCTTATGGCTGAAAAACAAGAGAGTGTGTGTGTGTGAGTGAGTGCACGTGTGCCTGAGGCTCTGTTTTAAGCAGGAATTCAGAATCTGTCAGAGCACATTTTATTTTATTAGTTGTGCAGCTCAACATCTTGTTCTAGCTTGCTCAGGTGTGTGTGTATGTGTGGGTGAGGTTGGTCATTTTATCACCACTTTATATTGTATATCTGTAAGGCTCTGATATTATGAACTTGAAATGCTTCCCTGTCAAGAGAAGATCAATGTGCCTCGTTGTTGTACTTTGGTGAAGTTTGTGTGTCCAGACTGCGACTGACCTGATTCTACTGTAAACAACTGTTGTGTACTTTACATATGAAATGTGTGTGAGGGCGATCGAGAGATGAGTGAAATATTGTGTTACACTGAATTATTGTTTCATGGATGAATGACAGCAGATTCAACTTCACCAGAGATACTTTATGAACTACATTCAATCATAATTCTGACCTTTGGTTTTTTTAGTGCACCTAACAAATAGAAGAAAAAAAGAGAGAGAGAAAGAGAGGTAATGGTCTGATTAGACCATTTTCTCTCTCTCTCTCTCTCTCTCTCTCTCTCTCTCTCTCTCACTCTTATTTTCCCTGTCGGTCTGAAGCTCCTGTAGGTTTTTTCTTCTCTGTCTTTGTTCAGTCTCTTCTGGTTGGACGCACACACACAAACGCAGCTCGTGAGGAGCGGGCGAGCGAGCGGGTACAGGTGAAGATCTGATGATGAAGATGATGAAGATGAAGTCATGGATCACTGCTGTGAGGCTGCTCACAGCTTTATTAATTCTGCACGTGACACCAGCAGGTAGACACACACACACACACTTCATTAAACTGGTCTTCAGGACGGTGTTGTAGAGGTTTCACGTGGTTCTTCTGATGGTTGTTCATGTGTTGGTGATGTTTGGATGAGTTCTTCAGATGGTTGTTTTGTGCACTGAAGGTCTGGAAGTGATCTTCTGCAGCTGGTTCTCATCCTCTGTCTGGTTCTGCTTTATTGTCATGAAGTCATGTATGTGTACACGTCTAACAGAACTTGTGACTGTGATGCTGATCCATAAAACACAACAGCATTGTGAGCGTGTTGATCACATCTTCAAGTTCAGATGGTTTCATGTGGTCTCCACAGAGAATGAACTGACAGACAGACAGACAGATTTTTCAGCACATTCCCTACAGGTCTGAAACTGTCCGCTGTCTAAAATCTAAACTTTTCTTTAGTGGAACCTGAGAGAAGATATTTTGAGAAATGTCTCAGTGGTTTTGTGGAAGTCAATGAGGTTCAGTGTTTTTGGATGATTGACGTTCTTCAAAATATCTTCTGTTGTGTTGTGAAGAAGAAAGAAACTCATGGCGGGAGGATGAAAGAATTCCCTTCAAAGCAGCAGCCGTGTGTTTCATTAAAGAAACCATTCCCTTCAGGCGAAAGAATCCTTGTGTGCTCTAGTGTGTGCTGTAGTGTGTGCTGTAGTGTGTGCTTTAGTGTGTGCTGTAACGTGTGCTGTAGCGTGTGCTTTAGTGTTGAAGAACTGGTCCTGAAGGTGTCCACCACATCTGACATCTTGACCCTTGACCCTGTCCCATCTTTTCCTGGAAATCATCAATCTGTCCGTTTTTTTTTTTTTAGGGAATTAACAGCGCTGGTGTCTTTTGTAGAGTTGCTCAGCTCAGGGTTTAAATCTAGCGGCTCATCAGCTCGGACGGCCTCATGGAATTGAAAAGTCTCCAGTGGTTGTGTGTTCGGGGGTTTCATGAACGTGTTTTAATGATCTCATGGACTGTGAAGGGGTCTGTGTGTGATCTCAGAGACGTCAGTCCTGTGATGTCATCAGTGATGTCATAATCAGAGGGTGATTGTATGTGTGTGTGTGTGTGTGGTGTCATGGCTCCCGTACCTTGACCTTTAATACTTTAGGGTCACATGAGGTGGACGACCCTCTTAACACCACACACAAACTAATAAACAAAGTCCAAGAACAATAAATAATAAGTCCACAAACAACAGGGCACAGCAAACAGGACCAAGGTAATCCAATCTACAAGAAATGAAGAAGGGTACGGCAAGGCATGAAAACAACAATGATCCGCACAGGACAACAAACAAGAGGGGAAGTAAATAGGGCTAACAAGGATCATGGCAGTTGACAGGCAGGTGGAAGGAATCAACACTAAGGGGACGCCAATGGAGAAACAAGGGGGCGGGGCCAAGGCACGCGACACCAGAGAGAAAAGGCTTGTTTGACTTGATGCGGCGCCGCAAAGTACTGCGAGAGCGATTCGAAACAAACTTTGTATGGTTTTTCGAATGGCTCTCGCGGTCTGTTGGATCTTACGGTGACGCAATGCATGGCATGTCAAAACAAAACAATGCCATGCTCCTCTCCACATAAAACACGTGGGTTTGTCATGATCCTGCAACAAGACTCGAAAATCATGACAAGAAGAGGCAGGATCATGACATAATATGCGTTTTAAACATCAAAGCTTCTATCATGACATAAAACAGACATGATGCATGAGAGCAGCATGACGTGATTCATCATTAACTATTTTATTGCGTCATTTTACAGTTCTCTACATTAACATGAGTGCATCTGCAGACGCTTATATCCAAAGCAACTTCAGATGTATTTCTGAAGCATTAGAATCTGATGGAGTAAACCATGTTTTTGTAACCACAATGCTGCCATCTTTCTCCATTGTTCTTATCAAAAAATATGCCAAATGTGACCACAGCCTAACTGACCAGAGCATGATGACGTGAGCTCATATTGGTAGTCGCTCCAGAAAGTCGCTCATTCTTTTTTTTAAGCAATTCTCAACTTTGTAACTAGACACGCCCACTTCCTGTCCCCACCGGTGTCGCTCGTGTGACTGGAGATAGTTAAGTTTCCATTGAAATGAAGGACATCACGTCGCTCTGCCACTGCTAGTCGTTCAGACTAGCAACAGACCTTCTGCGCTTTGATTCATGGCGGAATTTGACTGTAAAGCTTCCCTGTAACTTTCGCTCGCTGTCCTGTGGCTCACTGGTTAGAACAGGGCGCTAGCAATGCCAAGGTCATGGGTTCAAACATACTCAGAAACATGTATATTCCAATGCAATGCAAGTCACTTTAGATAAAAGCATCTGCCAAATGCATAAATGTAACTTAATATTCTGTTGAGAATAATCTATGAAGTCAAGTAAATGTTTGTTGATTTGAGAATGTTTAGTCGTCTGTACTGGAAAACAAGACAACAAATACTAGGTAAGTAATGAATAGAACGTTTCTTTCCATTTCATTTACATTTTACATGAAGTCATTTGGCAGACGCTTTCATCCATTGGATGTATTTGCTCTCATTTGAACAGTAAATTGATTTGTGGCTTGTTGACCCGTGGATTTCTTCAGACAGACGATGAAACAGAGGAAAAACATCCTGCTGACATTAACCGAGACTATTGATAAGATGCACTTAAATTTGATAGGTAAATGAATTTAGTTTGACCAATGAAGAGCGCTGGCTGAAGTGAAGTCTTTTCTTTCTTTGAAGCACTTTGAAACTGTGATTCATGCTTTCTATCTCCTAGAATAGACTGCATAATTCCCTTGATCTGGGTATAAATAACTCTTCTCTCTCCAGACTACAAATGCGTCTGCAAGACTTTAAACTGGTTTTTGTATCGTGAACATGTCACTCCTGTTTTAATGTCCGCTGGAGAATTGAGTTTAAAGTGCTTTTGCTTGTCTTTCTCGCTCTTATCTTTGTGATCTGCTGTGTGAACATCATCCATGAAGAAGTCTTAGATCTGCCGATCAGAAACTGTTAAGTGTTCCAGAGTCCAAAATTAACTCCAGCGCTCTTGTGGTAGCTGCACCTAAACTCTGGAACAGTTTCCTCTTCCACGTCAGAACTTCACAAACTTGATACACTTTGACTTAAAGTTAAAAACACATCTTTTTGCTACATCTTTCACATGTGTTGTTACTTGTTGTATGTTCTTTTATCTCCATTTAAAACATTGTGCAGCACATTGGTCAATCTGTGATTGTGCTTCATAGAGAGCTTCAGAAAACAGTCCAGCAGCTGAAGTTCTTCAGGTACATTTGGATTTTAGTTCAACTTCTTCAGAGGTGTTTGTAGATCTTCACATTGTTGCTGCAGTCATACTCTCGTGATGATGTCATTTCATAATGTATGCGTGTGATTGGTTGTTTAAATGTGGATGTCATCATTAAGTTGAGATGTTTTTGGTGTTTAAAATCTCAGCAGCAGAATGAGGAGATGAGGAGAGTTTTTCACACAAGCTTCAGCATGTTTGTCAGTGAGGACCTCAGGTGGTGCCTGTGGATGTTTTTGTCAGTTTCTCTCACAGACTGTGTGTGTGTGTGCGTGTGTGTGTGTGCGTGTGTGCGTGTGTGTGCGTGCGTGTGCGTGCGTGTGTGTGTGAGATCTGACTGGAGACTGAGCTCTTATCTGCGGTCCGGTGTTCTTCCTCATTGACCTTTCACCCCTGACTCGTTGAAGTTTCCTTGATTCATGATCTTTCACAGATCTCTGTCGCAACCGAACGTTCTTTCATCACCATTCTCATTCCATCATGTCATTCATGCTCGTATGTAAAGCAGCGGATTGTTCATGTTGGGATGTGTTGAGTCAGGTGTGAATGCCACGTCTGTCACGGTGTAAAATATAAAACCTCTCTCAACTGTATGTCATCACAGATGTGTGTGTGATCTCATTTCTTCAGCTGGACACAAATAGATCAGTTCATATTAATATGTCGTCATGTTCTCTTCTTTAAACGTCCATTCATGTCTCAAGCTTATTTTGTGATTTGAAAGCAAGAGAAAAATAATTCAGTGTTTAATTCTAATAGGGATGCACTTCAATAACTTCTCGCGTGTCATGACTGGTTTTCATATTATTTCATCATAAGACGCATAAGAACCGATGGAATGTGAAGTTATTAATATGGTGTGTGTGTCTTAATATATTTATGAAAGAATGTTCTGGGGTTTTTAAAGTGTTGTGAATATAATCACAAATGTTGCCGGTGGTGGGCGACTTTGTTGTGTTGTTTTAGGATATTAACAGTGTTTATCCTTGTTTAAATAATCAATGTTAATATATTGTGATGTGATAGCAGAATTCATTCTGTATTATTTGAATGATATATGGTTTGTGTAATTGTGAACACTAGAGATGTGATGTCACCTGCAGGTCATGACTCTGAGGTCAAAGGTCAAGGCTTTATGAGGGATCAGAAGAAAGTGTTTTAATAATGTTTCAAATGTACATGTCACTGATGTCCATTCATCGTCTGCTCTGTTTCTCTATAGTGTGTGTGTGTGTGTGTTAATGAGGTCTTTACAAAACCCTACTTTAAATGTCTGAACATCTGGACTGAATTCATTAATTTATTCTCTTAAAGTCATTCACATCTGGATCCCAGAAACACACACACACACACACACACACACACACACTGTATGTCTTTGATCTGAAGATTGTGTTGTGTGTGTTATTCAAAGCTTTCATTCTGAGTCTGATGGTGTGAGTGTGTGAATAATGTATTTAAAATCTCATTTTAGGGTCATTCAGTGATGTTCTCTGTTGTAAAGTTTTATATGATAAAGTCATAAACATGCATGTGAGTGTGTGTGTGTGTGTGTGTGTGTGGTAAATGTGTGGGGCAGATGCAGGTATTACACATGAGCAGTCTAGACCTGCAGCTGCTGGCACACACACACACACACGTTATGTTTTCATGTTTAAAATGTTCTTTACAAAGTCATGCTTCTTTTCTTTTTACATGAAAAAACATGATTTTTAAACAATTTTCCTCATGATGACAACAGAAAACATGTCACAAATAGCATAAGTCACTGCTCCTACTATGTTTGTAGAGTTTTTTACAGGACCGCACACACACACACACACACACACACACACACACACACACACACACACACACACACACACACACACACACACACACACACTGTACTCTTGACTTATGTGATAAGGATACAGTAGGTGATGTTTGTCTTTGTACAAAAGCGTCTGCTGAATGAATATTCATGTAATGACAATGACATTTATGATGCTATTGTCTCCAGCAACCAATCCCATCGATGTACTGAAGACTTTGGACCTATCGGATTCCATGGAGGGTGTGTCGTTGGAGGCGGGGCTTTGCATAAGCAGGCGGGGCTCAGAGGAGGCGGATCTCGCGTATAAGATCGACAAAAAAATTCAAATCAGCATCCCCACCAAACAGCTTTTCCCCGGTACGAGCTACACACACACACACACACACACACACACACACAGGTTTAATCCACACAGAACTCTATGTGTGTGTGTGTGTGTTTCAGACTCAGGGTTTCCGGTGGACTTCTCAGTGATGGTGACGGTGCGGGCGAGACGCGGCGCTCAGTGTTTTCTCCTCTCGGTGTATGACGGTGAGGGTGTGCAGCAGTTGGGCGTCGAGCTCGGACGCTCTCCTGTCTTTCTTTATGAAGACCACAATGGTCAGCCGACCCCTGACCTCTACCCCGTCTTCAAAAAGCTCAACCTGGCCGACGGCAAGTGAGTCACGCCGGTGTTATATCAATGTCGACACCCGTCCAACTACACAACTCCTTTACACACTTAACAACCACGACCCATTGACAGCTTGAACTTCCTCACGGTGTCACACAATGTCATGAATCTCTAGTGGTTTCTGAGCACAGATCAGTTCTGATAGTGGATCCGTTGACTTCCTGACACCTGGTGATGTTTCTGATGTGACATCACACCAGTTAAGATATGTCTGTGATCTCACAGGTGGCACAGACTGGCGTACAGTGTGGAAGGTCAGAAGGTCACGCTCTTTCTGGACTGTCAAGAGGTGGTGACCCTTGACCTCCCCAGAGGTGAGAATCCTAAGGTTAGCACTGAGGGAGTGACTGTGTTCGGCACCAGACTCCTGGATGAAGAAGTGTTTGAGGTGAGTGTGTGTGTTTGTGTGTGCGTGCGTGCGTGCGTGTGTGTGTCTGCGAGTGTGTGTTTGATATAGATATGTGTGTTTGTGTAGGGAGAGATCCAGCAGTTGTTGATCGCTGCCGACCCCAGAGCTGCTGCCAGTTACTGCCACACCTACATTCCTGACTGTGACTCCGCCCTTCCTTACAGCAGCCTATCACTGGACCCTGTGGAGGTAACCCCGCCCACACGATGTCTTGAATGAATGTAAATGATTGGCTGGTGCCTCTGTCATTAGTATTCATCTCATTTCTTTGGCTCAGTTGGTTGAACACTGTTGAACATGATGTTATAACACATGCCCTGCAGCTAATGTCTGATTCATTTATCACCGGCTGGAGCTCAAGACATCATCACAAACACACGTCTAATGTTTAGAGGCCAGTTTACAGTTTTTGGACGGGCCTGGGCGAAAGTGAGCGGGCACGTTGACGGTCTTGGCTGTTTATTTAGAATCTTCTTTCTTTTCTTTTATTAACCGTGGCACATAACACACGCAGCACAACAACAACAAACTACCACGTCTCAGTCCCAAACACGTTTTTGACAAGTATTGCATTAATATTAATATAATATTAATATATAATATAATAATAATATTAATATATCTAATTAATTCTTAAAACAGAAAGCTAATCAATTAAGGACATTTATTTAATAATCAACACCAAAATAAAACGTTGTCCAAAACTTTAAATCGCACGTATAAAGTTTTTAATAATTACTCTTTGATAAACAAAAATAGCGCTAATTTAATCTCTTTAATGCCGCTCAAATGAAATGTTGCTGGAGGTTTGTTGGAGGAGTTCTCTCCCAGGAAAATATATGTTTTAAAAAATGATGTTCATAAATATTTGTTTTGACATCGCACTAGCTAACACATAACGTTATAACTGTGTACAAAGTGCAAAAGCAGCAAAAACAAACTCACACTCACGATATGGCTCAGTCAATCAAATTCATTAAGCAGCCAAAATGACATTTGATTATTTTAAGATTTGAGATGACACAGTCATGTTTGTAATTATGTTGAATACAATAACATGACAATCATTTAATAAATAAAATATTTTTGTAATTAATGGGTGGGTCTATTCATAAAGTGGGTGGACATGTACCCGTCCACTGGCTTGACACGCTGAGAACATGCTCATGTTTGTGTGTGAATTACACATTGGTTTGTTTGTCTAGATGATCTCATTGATGTCATGCAGATGTCACTTTTGTCGGTGGATCTAGATTTTGTTGTCACTTCAGTTGAGTCAGTGAGAGAGATCACTCTGATGGACTGTTTAGCTTACATTTGTTTATGTCAACTATATATGAAGAGGTATATGTAAACAAATATAAAAGAATATTTGAAAAGTTTGTTTCCAAAATGAGATGCATTTTGCATCCAATGAATATCAATATAATAACTCAACAAATACTGCTAACTAACACAATAAAACATAATAAAAAACATGATTTTTGAACATTTCTCATTTTGTGACCAAACTCTTCATGTGGACTATATATATTACATTTGTTCATATTTTGTGCACTCGACTACAGGACTTAAAGTGACAGTTCCCCCCCAAAAACACAAAAGAAGATATTTTGAAGAATGTTGTCGACTGGCCCCCATTCACTTGCATTGGTACAATAGAAGCTGGCCCCCATTCACTTGCATTGGTACAATAGAAGTGAATGGGGTCCAGTACATTCTTCAAAATATCTTCTTTTGTGTACTGTGGAAGTGTGAGTAAATGATGACAGTGAACTATCACTTTAATCACATGATATAAAAGGAAAAAGTGATTCTTCTTTAGTTGGAGCATTAGCAGAAGCTGGTTTAGTTTTTTGACGTTGGTCAGTTCATCTCAGACTTTACACAATCATGTGGGTTTGAAAAGAGAGCGTGTTGAACTATTGTGTAATACATCTCAGTGTTTTTTAAGTGAATGCTAATCGTGCGCACAGAACGCTTCCTGTTACTATAGTAACGTCTACATGTGATCATGTTGTGATGGATTCAGAGCTGTCTGGCGCTTCATTTACACTCAAGAGAATAGAAATAAACATCATCTTCATCATTTCTCCTTCAACTCATGTGATAGGATTAAAACACCCACAAGCACACGTTTGTCTACACAATCCTTATATAAAAGTGTGTGTTTGCAGTTCTGAGATGAATCTAGTTTTCAGTGATTATTCATGACTGGATGACTTAATGATACTCTAATGACAATGAAGAGAGTTGTGATGTGAGAGGCATTCACTCTGATGTTTGTGTGATCTGAGGGGGAGTGCAGCCAGTGTGTCTTCAGTTGTGTGTGATGCTGTTGTGCAGATCCAGAGACCCTCCAGAACACCAGTTGAAGAAGACTTTGACGACCTCTACAGTGACCTTTACAGTGACCTTGCTGTGACCTCAACGCTTTCACCAACAGACTATGAGGTCTGTGTGTGTGATATTCTCAATCTGTGTGTGTGTGTGATATTCTCAATCTCAGTGTGTGTGTGTGTGTGTGTGTGTGATATTCTCAATCTGTGTGTGTGTGTGTGTGATATTCTCAATCTGTGTGTGTGTGTGATATTCTCAATCTGTGTGTGTGTGTGATATTCTCAATCTGTGTGTGTGTGTGTGTGATATTCTCAATCTGTGTGTGTGTGTGATATTCTCAATCTGTGTGTGTGTGTGTGTGTGTGTGTGTGTGTGTGTGATATTCTCAATCTGTGTGTGTGTGTGTGTGATATTCTCAATCTGTGTGTGTGTGTGATATTCTCAATCTGTGTGTGTGTGTGTGATATTCTCAATATGTGTGTGTGTGTGTGTGTGTGTGTGATATTCTCAATCTGAGTGTGTGTGTGTGTGTGTGTGATATTCTCAATCTGTGTGTGTGTGTGATATTCTCAATCTGTGTGTGTGTGTGTGATATTCTCAATCTGTGTGTGTGTGTGTGATATTCTCAATCTGTGTGTGTGTGTGATATTCTCAATCTGTGTGTGTGTGTGATATTCTCAATCTGAGTGTGTGTGTGTGTGTGTGTGTTTGTGTGATATTCTCAATCTGTGTGTGTGTGTGATATTCTCAATCTGTGTGTGTGTGTGTGATATTCTCAATCTGTGTGTGTGTGTGATATTCTCAATCTGTGTGTGTGTGTGTGTGTGTGTGATATTCTCAATCTGTGTGTGTGTGTGTGTGTGTGTGTGATATTCTCAATCTGTGTGTGTGTGTGTGATATTCTCAATCTGTGTGTGTGTGTGTGTGATATTCTCAATCTGTGTGTGTGTGTGTGTGTGTGTGTGTGTGTGTGATATTCTCAATCTGTGTGTGTGTGTGTGTGATATTCTCAATCTGTGTGTGTGTGTGTGTGTGTGATATTCTCAATCTGTGTGTGTGTGTGTGTGTGTGTGTGTGATATTCTCAATCTGTGTGTTTGTGTTTAAATCTCATTCTGTGTGTGTTTGTGATGTCAGGTGGTGGAGTATGAGGACTCTGATAATGACACAGAATATTTTAAGGAATACACAGAATATCATGAATATGATGAGTATGACTATCGGCCGGCAGAGAGAGAAGAAACAGATCTACAATGGACAGGTAAAGGTCTCTCTCTCTCTCTCTCTCTCTCTCTCTCTCTCTCTCTCTCTCTCCTCTCTCTCTCTCTGTCTCTCTCTCTCTCTCTTCTCTCTCTCTCTCTCTCTCTGTGTCTCTCTCTCTCTCTCTCTCTGTGTGTCTCTCTCTCTCTCTCTCTCTCTCTCTCTGTGTCTCTCTCTCTCTCTCTCTCTCTCTCTCTGTGTCTCTCTCTCTCTCTCTCTCTCTCTCTCTCTCTCTCTCTCTCTCTCTCTCTCTGTGTCTCTCTCTCTCTCTCTCTCTCTCTCTCTGTGTCTCTCTCTCTCTCTCTCTCTCTCTCTCTCTCTCTCTCTCTCTCTCTCTGTGTCTCTCTCTCTCTCTCTCTCTGTCTCTCTCTCTCTCTCTCTCTCTCTCTCTCTCTCTCTCTCTCTCTGTGTCTCTCTCTCTCTCTCTCTCTCTCTCTCTCTCTCTCTCTCATCTGTCTCTCTCTCTCTCTCTCTCTCTCTCTCTCTCTCTCTCTCTCTCTCTGTGTCTCTCTCTCTCTCTCTCTCTCTCTCTCTCTCTCTCTCTCTCTCTCTCTCTCTCTCTCTCTCTGTTCACACATTGAGATGTTTGTGTGTTCTTCTGATTTCAGTCTTCACTCGGTCCAGAGAAGGGGCAGAAAGGAGAGCCGGCAGTGTTAGGAGAGGTGACACACACAATGTTACTATAGTAACACACTGTGTGATTGTATGTGATTGTGTTATGATGCTGATGATGTAATATTGTATTTTTCTGTCTGGCGTTCTCAAGGGAACTCTTGTTGTGGGACCTCCTGGTCTTCACGGCCCTGAGGTAACTTCACGTCACAAACCTGTCGTGTTGTCCAGCAGTTCTTGTGTGTGTGTGTGTGTGTGTGTGTGTGTGTGGACTGTGTTTTTATATGTTAGTGGGGACCTAAACCTGAATGAACACCAACACAAGGGGACACGTGTCACTGTGGGACCAAAACTGAGGTCCCCACAGCCACAAAAGCTTAGAACGATACATTTTTTTAAATCTATAAATGTTAAAAAATTCTATGATCTTTAGGTTTTGGTTTGTGTTACGGGTTAAAATATACAGTTTAGACAGTACACAACTCATCACTCCTATGGACTGTTTCCCACGGTTTCTGTGTGTGTTTCTGAACCGTGTGTGTTTCTGTGTGTGTTTCTGTGTGTGTTTCTGTGTGTGTTCCTGAACCGTGTGTTTCTGTGTGTGTTTCTGTGTGTGTTTCTGTGTTTGTTTCTGTGTGTGTTTCTGAACCATGTGTGTTTCTGTGTGTGTTTCTGTGTGTGTTTCTGTGTTTGTTTCTGTGTGTGTTTCTGAACCGTGTGTGTTGTGCTCTGAAGGGTGAGCCGGGTGAGGCCGGACCGATGGGTCCTCCAGGACCGATTGGAGATCAAGGAGACCTGGTAACACGCACTCACTTACACACACTTACACACATCAGTCGTCATGACAACCGTTCCAAACACATGTACCTCTACTGTGTGATGAACTCAGGGCCCTGAGGGTCGTTCAGGATTGGCAGGGGCTGATGGGATACCTGGTCCTCCAGGCACTCTGCTCATGCTGCCGGTGAGTTTACTGTCAGTCAGACTTCACATGAGTTCTGCTCGTGTACACACACACACATGATTAACTGACACCAGACCTGTGTGTGTGTGTGTCAGTTTCAGTTTGGTGGTGATGCTAGTCAAGGGCCGGTGATATCAGCTCAAGAAGCTCAAGCTCAAGCAATCCTACAGCACACAAAGGCAAGACACTTGTACCTCTGTTTCAAACTCCACACAAACTAAATCAACTCTACACACACTCGCACAAACTAATCAACTCTACACACACTCGCACAAACTAAATCAACTCTACACACACTCGCACAAACTAAATCAACTCTACACACCACTCGCACAAACTAATCAACTCTACACACACTCGCACAAACTAAATCAACTCTACACACACTCGCCACAAACTAAATCAACTCTACACACACTCGCACAAACTAAATCAACTCTACAACACACACGCACAAACTAAATCAACTCTACACACACTCGCACAAACTAATCAACTCTACACACACTCGCACAAACTAATCAACTCTACACACACTCGCACAAACTAAATCAACTCTACACACACTCGCACAAACTAAATCAACTCTACACACACTCGAACACAGCACAAACTAAATCAAATCTACACACACTCGCACACGCACAAACTAAATCAACTCTACACACACTCGCACAAACTAAATCAACTCTACACTCACTCGCACAAACTAAATCAACTCTACACTCACTCGCACAAACTAAATCAACTCTACACACACTCGCACAAACTAATCAACTCTACACACACTCGCACAAACTAATCAAATCTACACACACTCGCACAAACTAAATCAACTCTACACACACTCGCACAAACTAAATCAACTCTACACACACTCGCACAAACTAAATCAACTCTACACACACTCGCACAAACTAATCAACTCTACACACACTCGCACAAACTAAATCAACTCTACACACACTCGCACAAACGAATCAAATCTACACACACTCGCACAAACTAAATCAACTCTACACACACTCGCACAAACTAATCAACTCTACACACACTCGCACAAACTAAATCAACTCTACACACACTCGCACAAACTAAATCAACTCTACACACACTCGCACAAACTAAATCAACTCTACACACACTCGCACAAACTAAATCAACTCTACACACACTCGCACAAACTAATCAAATCTACACACACTCGCACAAACTAAATCAACTCTACACACACTCGCACAAACTAATCAAATCTACACACACTCGCACAAACTAAATCAACTCTACACACACTCGCACAAAACTAAATCAACTCTACACACACTCGCACAAACTAATCAACTCTACACACACTCGCACAAACTAAATCAACTCTACACACACTCGCACAAACTAAATCAACTCTACACACACTCGCACAAACTAAATCAACTCTACACACAATCAAATCCATGTTCACACAGCCTCAGGAATGTGTCCGGTTTCACCTGTTATTCTATATTTGTCGTGATGTTTGTGTCTCAGCTGTCTTTGAAAGGTCCACCCGGACCGCTGGGACTCATCGGACGTCCAGGTCCACTGGTGAGTCTACACAACCTTTGTTTGTGCGTGTGTATGTTGTGTGTGTGGATGCGTTCGTGAGGGCCTGTGTGTGTCTGTCTGTGTGCATGTGTTATTGAGAGTGTGTGTGTGTGTGTATGCGTGCGTGCATGTGTGTGTTATTGATTGTGTGTGTTTTTAGTGTTTTTGTGTGTGGATGCGTTCGTGAGGGCCTGTGTGTGTCTGTCTGTGTGCATGTGTTATTGAGAGTGTGTGTGTGTGTGTGTGTGTATGCGTGCGTGCATGTGTGTCTTATTGATTGTGTGTGTTTTTAGTGTTTTTGTGTGTGGATGCGTTCGTGAGGGCCTTTGTGTGTCTGTCTGTGTGCATGTGTTATTGAGAGTGTGTGTGTGCGTGCATGTGTGTGTTATTGATTGTGTGTGTTTTTTAGTGTTTTTGTGTGTGGATGCGTTCGTGAGGGCCTGTGTGTGTCTGTCTGTGTGCATGTGTTATTGAGAGTGTGTGTGTGTGTGTGTGTATGCGTGCGTGCATGTGTGTGTTATTGATTGTGTGTGTTTTTAGAGTTTTTGTGTGTGGATGCGTTCGTGAGGGGCCTTTGTGTGTCTGTCTGTGTGCATGTGTTATTGAGAGTGTGTGTGTGTGTGTGTGTGTGTGTATGCGTGCGTGCATGTGTGTGTTATTGATTGTGTGTGTCTTTAGTGTTTTTGTGTGTGGATGCGTTCGTGAGGGCCTGTGTGTGTCTGTCTGTGTGCATGTGTTATTGAGAGTGTGTGTGTGTGTATGCGTGCGTGCATGTGTGTGTTATTGATTGTGTGTGTTTTTTAGTGTTTTTGTGTGTGGATGCGTTCGTGAGGGCCTGTGTGTGTCTGTCTGTGTGCATGTGTTATTGATTGTGTGTGTGTGTGTGTGTGTGTGTGTGTGTATGCGTGCGTGCATGTGTGTGTTATTGATTGTGTGTGTTTTTAGTGTTTTTGTGTGTGGATGCGTTCGTGAGGGGCCTGTGTGTGTCTGTCTGTGTGCATGTGTTATTGAGAGTGTGTGTGTGTGTATGCGTGCGTGGATGTGTGTGTTATTGATTGTGTGTGTTTTTAGAGTTTTTGTGTGTGGATGCGTTCGTGAGGGCCTTTGTGTGTCTGTCTGTGTGCATGTGTTATTGAGAGTGTGTGTGTGTGTATGCGTGCGTGCATGTGTGTGTTATTGATTGTGTGTGTCTTTAGTGTTTTTGTGTGTGGATGCGTTCGTGAGGGCCTGTGTGTGTCTGTCTGTGTGCATGTGTTATTGAGAGTGTGTGTGTGTGTATGCGTGCGTGCATGTGTGTGTTATTGATTGTGTGTGTCTTTAGTGTTTTTTGTGTGTGGATGCGTTCGTGAGGGCCTTTGTGTGTCTGTCTGTGTGCATGTGTTATTGAGAGTGTGTGTGTGTGTATGCGTGCGTGCATGTGTGTGTTATTGATTGTGTGTGTCTTTAGTGTTTTTGTGTGTGGATGCGTTCGTGAGGGCCTTTGTGTGTCTGTCTGTGTGCATGTGTTATTGAGAGTGTGTGTGTGTGTATGCGTGCGTGCATGTGTGTGTTATTGATTGTGTGTGTTTTTAGTGTTTTTGTGTGCGGATGCATTCGTGAGGACCTGTGTGTGTCTGTCTGTGTGCATGTGTTATTGAGAGTGTGTGTGTGTGTGTATGCGTGCGTGCATGTGTGTGTTATTGATTGTGTGTGTTTTTAGAGTTTTTGTGTGTGGATGCGTTCGTGAGGGCCTGTGTGTGTCTGTCTGTGTGCATGTGTTATTGAGAGTGTGTGTGTGTGTATGCGTGCGTGCATGTGTGTGTTATTGATTGTGTGTGTTTTTAGTGTTTTTGTGTGCGGATGCATTCGTGAGGGACCTGTGTGTGTCTGTCTGTGTGCATGTGTTATTGAGAGTGTGTGTGTGTGTGTATGCGTGCGTGCATGTGTGTGTTATTGATTGTGTGTGTTTTTAGTGTTTTTGTGTGTGGATGCGTTCGTTTGGACCTGTGTGACATGACACAATTTCACTACAACACTTCAAATGCTATTAGATTGTTAATGATAATCTTAAATCTATAATTTACCTTATTAGTAAGTTTATTTAGCCTTGTTGTGCAAGCACTGTTGAGCTTGTGCAGAGGCAGCAGCTTTTGCCAGAGGGGAACTGGAATCCCCTGGTTGGGTCTGGGTTCTCCTGAGGTTTTTTTCTCGATTGGAGTTTTGGGTTCCTCGCCACCGTTTGCATATTGTTTTGCACTATTTGCCTGGCCGGGGGGGGGGCTGCTTTAGAATTCAGAAGTTAGACATAATTAATATTGCATATAGGAATTTATAGTCCGTTTAATATTTGACCTGTGGTTCTCCTCTTCTTTATCTCAAATGTGTCCTTTCACTGTGCGCGTGTGCGAGCGTGTGTGCGTCTATGTCAATGTGTGTAAGTATGTATGCATATTGTGTGTGTGGAGCATTTGTATGTGTGTCTTTTGTGTTTCCACCTTTGTCTTGTTTTTACAGGTATATAACCGTTCACAGTTGTAATATAGTTGTTTTACTTGTAGTCAATGTGTCTCATGTTACAGCTGCTTTGTAACAATGAAAATGGTATGTGTGTGTTTTTGAGTGCTTTTGTGTGTGTGTGTGTGTGTGTGTGTGTACTTTTTACATCAATCTTTATGAGGACCAGTTTGAGTTTTAGACCAGCAGAGTGAGGACTAATAAGAGAGTAAAGTGAGGACATTTTCTCTTTCTGAGACCCTTTAAAGGGCTGTTTGAGAGTCAAGACCTGGTTTTAGGGTTTAGGTTATAATCAGGTTTAGGTTATAATCAGGTTTAGGTTACAATCAGGTTTAGGTTATAATCAGGTTTAGGTTACAATCAGGTTTAGGTTATAATCAGGTTTAGGTTATAATCAGGTTTAGGTTATAATCAGGTTTAGGTTACAATCAGGTTTAGGTTAACATCAGGTTTAGGTTAGAGTTAGGGCCAGGCAAAGATGTGGGTTTTATACTGTGTGTGCGTGCGTGTGTTATTAAGAGTGTGTGTGTGCATGTGTGTGTATTAGTAAAAGTGTGTGCGTGTGCATGTGCGTGTGTGTAGGGTTGACACATCAGAATGTGATTTATTTCATGTATTGGACGTTGTTTTGTCTTGTGCATGTAAAGTGTATGTATTGAAGTTTGTCATGATGCCTCTATATACAGTCTGTATGCACGTTCAGTATGTTAGTGATAATGTACAGACTGCCGGTTGCTTGTACATTATCCTGCTTATTACACGGCTAATTGCCACATGAGAAAAAACTGGACGTAAAATGTTTTATTAGCTTATTTTTACTGAATGCAGACCATCTGTGAGGAAAAGACGTTTACTTTGGGTTTTAAGGTAAAAAACGATGTTCAAAGTCATGAACAGGCAATTGTAACTTATATAAATATGACATATTTATATTTCATTTGTCCAACAAGAAAAAGTCAAACTGATTTGCTGCCCCCGGGTTACCGTGTGTTACTAGTTTTGAGTGGTTGTTATCTGGGAATATAACACTGCGCTTTGGGATGTTTGATTCTGATTGGCCAATTGCAACATTCCAAGGGTTGTTTATTCTCAGATAAAAACCGCATGAAACTAATTACACCCAGCCAGGGCGCCGTATAGGAGGGGAAAAGTTAGGACAATTCCAAGGGCCCATGACTGACAGGGGCCCCAAACATATGTAAAGACTTATATAACATTATCAAACCATCATCATTCATTATATAATTTTATATAATAATACAATTAATGACCGCTTTGTTTTAAAAATCCCCTTTGACCAAAAATTAAACATCCATATTGACTGACCACCCCCCTGTATCTGAATGAAATGGTTTGGTCCTGTCTTAGTGCTCTCAGTGACGGTGTTTAGTAGCAGTCAGTAGATGCTCCAGAACTACAGTCACCACAATGTTGCCTAGTAACGTTAAATCAAAATCTGGTTTTCCATAAAAGAGAGGAAAGACAAAGGAAAGGGTGTCAAACTGTAACTCAGTTTTTCACTAAGAAAGGTGTGTAGCCTATAGCAGTGGTTCTCAACTCTGGCCCTCGAGATCCACTTTCCTGCGGAGTTCAACTGTGATAAAACACCTGAAGAGGAGAATCAGTGACTTCAGGAACAGACGCGTTCAACTTAATGTTCAGCTGCGCAGATTGTTTGTTATATCGCATTAAAGTACCGCACAATCTGCACTTGAACCTCTTTTGCGGTGTTTAATGTTATACGATGAAAGATTTGCGGAGCACCTCATTAAGATGAACGCATAGACGCTGACTAGCTTGTTCAGGTGTTTTATATCAGAGTTTGGGATAAACTCAACAGAAAAATGGATCTCTCGGGCTAGAGTTGAGAACCACTGGATTGTAGTCTGTGAGTGGTATTGACCTGTTGCTTAATGTCCATAGTGAAATAAGATAACAACAGACTAGTGCTAGCCTACATTTAATCACCATTTAATCAGTGCAGGGAAACGTTTAGAACTATAATAACCCTGGTGTGGAAATTCACTTTTACATGTCCACTTTATTTTCTTGTTGGCATATATGTGCAGCTAAGTAAAAAAAATCTGCCGTTTTCATTGTTTTGAGAGGATGATGTTAATTTTTAAGTTTATTCGTATTTCTTTTTTTTAATCTTTCATTAATAATAATTTTGTTAAGAGAATTTTTTTTTTTTGTCAAATATCACAATAAAAATACACTGAGACTGTAAAAGACAGCCTTCAGCCCATTTTTATAGTTGCTTTTAATCTTGCATCAAATAGTAAACTTCTTACTAGACTTGCATGCATGTACAAATCACCAGCAGTAAATATTGTGCTACTACTAGCATTAGACTACAAGAAGCAGGACAGTTGTAAGCCTTTAATTAGAGTTATGTAAAGCTTTTGATGGGACAGTTAGGTCCTAGAGATGTGGTGACAACAGCTGTGCAGAGGGGGCCCAATTTGATTTTTTGTCACGGGGCCCAAAATTCCTGGCGGTGCCCCTGCACCCAGCAACCTGGATGCTGAAAATCATTTTGACAGGTGTAGTTTAGTATTACACAAATAATAATTATAAATATGTCCTTTAATAACGTATATGACATTATATTTACAAATGATTAAACCAAATTGCCTGTTCATGAAGTTTGAACGTCGTTTCTTAATTTAAACCCAAACTAAATGGCTTTTCCTCACAGAAGGTCTACATTCAGTAAAAATGTAATAAAATAATAAAATATTTCAAATTCACATTTTGTGTCCAGTTTTTTTTCTAAAGTAACCATGTAATTATCAGGATAATGTACAATCAGCCGGCTGTTACCGTGAAATAAACCCCTTCAGTGTGCCACAAGACCCTCCGCTTAACGTGTCAGGGATTATTACCGCCATAACAACCAGCTGCTTTACATTATCACTTACATAACAAACCCTCAAATGTCACAACTGGCCAATCAGAATCAAGCATTCCAATGTGCCATGTAATAAATATTTATAATTTATACTGAACAAGTATATTCTATACTTTAATCAGGCATATCATTCTCTAAACATTCTTTGTGTTTGACTTCAGGATGAACAGACACACACTGTAACTGTCCACACAGCACACGAGTGTCAGATGTTCTGTCAGGTTCACTACAGTCAAAAATGATTGACCAAAACACAGTTTAGATTGACGGTGTGGTTCTGCTCTGGGCAAAACTCCCTGCAGCCAGCCTGAAGAAGAGCGCAGACATGACCCCCTCAGGGTAAACATAACAGAACAACAGGAAAAGAACTAGTTTTCTCTAATTTAATAACTTACAGCTGCTAACATTGTTTTCTATGATGTGCAACACAACCAACTTTGTTTACATCTAAATAAATGTTGTTGAGTGTTCCGTGGCTCTTTAAGTGTAACACATGATGTAAAGGAATGACAGAAGTGGAGTCGTGATGGTGAGGTGGAGTTAGGGATGGAGGGGGGTAATGAGCTGATTGAACTTTAAACAGAAGCAGTGATTGAGTCATATCTCTAAAGGTAGAACAGGATCAGCTGATGTGAGCTTGAGTCACGTGACCTGTCAGAACAAACACCATTCACTTGATTTCTATGATGGGATGCGACACAACAAACACTTAGTGAAGGTTTCTATTGTCTGTGGTCGTGCTGCATCGTGCTGTTTGTGTGTTGTGTGGACAGAGTGTTACAGGTGTGAATCCTTCTGTCCTCTTACTCGTTCCCTCTCTCTCTCTCTCTCTCTGTCTCTCTCTCTTCTCTTCCTGTCACTATATTGTTGTTTACATCTGGAGGTTTATTTGCAGAGCTGGCAGTGATGATGAGTGAAGTTTTGAATGTTTGCACACGTGAGCTCATGTTGAGTTTGTTGAGTGTGACAGTATACACCATTTTGTTAAGTATAATGGGTTATGTTCTGTGTTGGGTAAGTTACTTTGAAAATGTAATTAATCACTAGTTACTAATGACATATTCAATAGTGTAATTAGATGACTGCACAAATGACTCTCTCCAAAAAGTATTTCATTACTTATTACTCATTACTTTATATATCATATATCAACCTTGATTAGAATTGACTCAGGAAAGACATGAAACAGCTTATTTAATTCATTCAAATAAATAATAGATTTACATTTATGCATTTGGCAGACTTACATTGTATTATCTTATACATTTATACATAGGTTTGTGCTATCCCCTGGGATCAAACCCACAACCTTGAGTTGTTAATGCAATGCTCTTACCACTGAGCTACAGGAAAGCTGTCCTAATAAATAATAACATAAATTATTCTTAATAACTGACCAAAGTATGTTGTTGTGTGTTGTCAGGGTTCTTCAGGGTCGCGGGGGTTGAAGGGGGATCATGGATCAACAGGACCGCCGGTATGAGCTCATGTGTATTATAACCTTTAGCCTCATTCTGATTGGATGAGAGGTGTTAATAGATCAGTGCTGGAACCCTTCCAACAAAAAAAATAACATCACACGCATGTCAGGTAACAACACACGCTTGTCAGGTAACATCACACACATGTCAGGTAACATCACACACATGTCAGGTAACATCACACACG